>CM033635.1:24803945-24991736 GCA_019453435.1 Rhinogobius similis
CAACCCTCCACCAGAAAAGTTGCATTGTGATTATGTACCCATAACACATTTCCATGCCACATTGACTTTTAGAGGCTTTTAACCACGTCAGCCAGCCAAGTTCCAAACGTCCTGAATTTTTGTTGTGCTCTAAGGTTTTTAAGTCCATAAATCATTGCACAGACTTGTTCTGGAGCAGTGTTCAACTCACGTGTTATACAAGTTAACATGTCAGGGAGCAAAGCTAGGTTGGTTTATTTCTCCTTGGCCAGTAGATGGAGTGCTCACACTAATCCAGATGAGGGAACACGACAGAAAGTCATGTCACGATCAACCTGTGGTTCTAAACACATGAGAACCCAAGTGGCAAAGATACTAAACAGCATGATTTAAAGGAAAAAATATTATGAATTTTTCATATTGTTATTAATGCTTAAACATGTTTCCTATATACCTTAAATCTCATATAGCAAAAAATGTTTATTATGCACTAAATGAACAAGTTTCTCTGACGTCTGCCCTGGCACGTGTATGCAGCCAGTAGATGGGGCCAAGTGCTGTACACAATTTAGTTATATTATCACTTAAAGAGACTGTGCAACATATAGATTCTCAGATAAGTGACGAAGAAAATCTGAAAAAAAAAAATGAGTTCAGCAGGGAGGATTTTTGATTTTCAAACCAACATTCCTCAAAATTGCATGAATTCAGCTAAATACAACTTCAGGTATGTTTTTGATGACGGAAAATTGTTAGAACATGGATAAAAGCTCAAAAAACTGCACTGCAGCACAATATGAGTCCTTTAAAAGCCAATAACAGTACAAATAATGTATAATGTGTCCTTTAAATTCAAATGAAAATACTCAAAACATATGAAAAGTATGAAAGTCCTATGCTGTGAGCAACGTAAATTGCAAATTCAGAAAATTGTCCCAACCTTGTACTGGATTGTTGACTGTTTTAATTGCTTCTTTTTTTTTTTTTTATCACTTGCTTCAGTTGTCTTTTTGTCGTCTATCAGTGCAGAGACCATTAAGCGATCTTCCTTAACTTTAAACTGCCACATCAAAACACAACT
Organism: Rhinogobius similis; assembly: GCA_019453435.1. Lineage (NCBI taxonomy): Eukaryota > Metazoa > Chordata > Actinopteri > Gobiiformes > Gobiidae > Rhinogobius > Rhinogobius similis. Next base: position 24,805,006 of record CM033635.1, read on the forward strand.
CCGTTACTCTAATGCTGTCTGCGATATACATCTCGTGCCCTATATATTCACTCATTGTTGTGCATCTTGGTGACACAATAGGCTTCCCGTGGACAATCTAGCGGTGTGTAACCTCATTGAGCTGTAGGATAATCCCAGTATTCTGCACACTCAGGGATAAACCCAGGGGTAAATTTAACTTGCTAATCCATTGAAGCACATAAGCATCCACACACTCACCACCAGCCCATGTCATATGTTCTCCCACACTCTCTATACCTCCCTGAACTCTGAAAAGCATTTCTCGCTCTCTAATGGAGCCTCGCACTTACCAGTCTTCGGGCACACTCTTTGCACAGGCTAATATTTCTCTCAGCACATTAAGCATGGTGGTTAAGTTTCTCATATCAGTGCTCAAGCCTTCTTAAATGCTCTCTTCACTCAACGCAATTACTTAAATAATTAAACTCGGCACTTATCAAATTCATTCACTTTCTTATTACTGTCTTAATTGAAGGAATATAAATACTTTGCCCAGGCAATGTATGGTTGTTTAGAACTAAAGTGATTTAAATTTTAAAGGGCAAAAAGAACAGTCAGTTTCTACAGCGTATTATGTTATCAGCAATGCCATATGGATTTATCAAAACAGGGTAATTTCTGGCGTTCACATTGCTGACATATGTGAAGCCCATTAGGGGTTTCAACATTACAAAAGAAGTGTTTATTTTTACGCTTTGCTAAATGATAATCAAATTTTACGTTGTGCTATAGATTTTGTCAGCATCTACAGCTGGTCAAATAGAATGACATGTTTTACTAAAATTAGATGATATACATGAATGTATGGGCGATGTGCTAAAATTCAGAAGTGAAGCCATTTTTGTAGGATTAGAATATACTCAGGAGGGGTAATATATATATATATATTCAATTAATCCTCAAAGCTTGATAATTTGCTGAGTCAGGATCAGAAAACTTGTGCACATGCATGAATGAGTTATTACATCTTTAGAATTAATATATTTTCTGGAATGAGGCCACCTACTTTTGGTAGCTATGTTTAACATGGAACGTTCTAGTCTTAAGTTATGAAATAACATGGTACTACTACCAGTTAAAGCAACACTATTCTGCCTAAAAAAACGCACAGAATCTAACTCCAAATGGTGCAATGATAACTTTAAAGGTCCCATATTCTGCTATTTTCCCCTTTACACAGTCTATTCTAAGGGCTTTGTTGATCAAATTTTGCGTTGTGCAATATCCATAACATAACAGTTTCCAAAAAACACCCATTCCTTGGACTGGCCCCCCTCCTTGCAAAAGCAAACGGCTCACTCTGAGATCTGACCCCCGAACAGAGAGCAGGCTGCTCCCCGCCCAACTCGCTACGCCTGCCCCCGCCCAACTCGTGCGGCCTAGAGCGGAGATAGTGCGCATGCTCCGTGTGCTCCGGTAAACAGCGAGACACAAACACAGGAATAAACCTTTTATCCGTCCTGACGGTGCGTCGTGCTGAGTCCTACGTCCTGGATCTGACCTGGAGTTTGACGATCATGCAGTACCTCGACGACGGACGTTGCTGTTTGGTAAATAACAAGCTAACTCTTCGATCTGTCGTATCCATCGTGTAATTACTGTGTAGCATTAGCATTAGCTGTTTTTATTCTGCGGCTGCGCGCTTCCCGGAGGCATGGCTTAAACACCGCGTCATCCATGGGAAGCCGCGTCATCCATGGGATGAGCCCCCGTCTGCCTGCTCAGCCGAGGGGGACAAAAAAGACAGTTCTCTAGCGAAAGCATGCGGGAATCAATCAAAAAACCACTTTGGGCACACATACGAGGCCCAAATAGCACTGTAGGAAGGTTAAAACCTCTGAAAAGTCGATTTTGCATGTTATGGGACCTTTAAAGGACACAGATTATGCATTATTTGTATTGTTATCGTCCTTTAAACAAGCTCTTTAGTATCTCGGCTTGGCATCTAATGTTTGGAACTACAAACTTGACTTTTGGCTCAATGTACTGGCTGCAGCAGCAATTATATATGTGAGATAAACAAATGCTAGTTTATAGTCGTGCAGTTGTGCATTTGCATTGTGACTTAACAGTAGAAATGCTCAGAACGTACGAGGAATGCACTAGGTGTGTTATAACATGATTAAAAGCATCAAATAGTAAATTTTGCTACTGTGGAAAATACCAGACAAAGCATCAACATCACTAATCATACAGCCCTAATATCTGAACTGTCAATAAAAACAAACAGATACATGAATGTATGTACAAAATGTGTGCTAATTTGAATCTTGCTCTCTTGCTCATTTTTTATTTTAAAACCTTGACCTGACATCACCAGGGGAATAAAAGCAAATTAAAAAATGTGCTCAAAACATTGTCGAAGAACTACATTATTACGTTTGTTCTTGTCGTCAGAAAGTCTACAACCCATGTTAGCGTCACCATAGCGTTTAATGGACGGCACAACTTTCGAATCCACCTCACCTGTACGATCTCCAGCATCTCCTCGCGGCTGATGTACCCGTTTCCGTCCAGGTCGTACATGCTGAAGGCCCACTTGAGTTTCTGCTCCAGCTTGCCCCTGGACGTGACGCTGAGGGCGATGATGAACTCCCTGAAGTCTATCGTGCCGTCGGCGTTGGTGTCGAAGGTCCGGAACACGTGCTCGGCGAATTTGGAGGCGTCGCCGTATGGGAAGAAGTTAGCGTAGATCTTCTTGAACTCATCCACGTTTAAGGTCCCACTGGGGCAGTCCTTTAAGAAACCCTAGATGGGAAAGAATGAACGGGTGAGGATTATGACGACGTTGAAATACTGTAGAATGCAACTATTTTTCTGTCACCAAATGGATGACATACTCTTGTTTTGCAACCCTGTGTGTCTGCTGTTTATTAGTTAGCCCATTTACTTACATTATTTAGCGTGGACTCAGGTTTGTAACTTTCTGAGGTTGGTGACTCAACTTGATGTTCAAGACAGAGGACTCAGACTTGGACTGAGACTCTCGGACCAAGGACTCAGACTTAAACTTCACAACTTACAGCTCTCTAGTCCTTCTGGATATCTGCTTTTATTTGCAACATATTTTTCAAATGATGGGTTTAAGTTTAAATTTAGCTTCAAGTTTAAAAGACTGGTGACTCGACTTGAGGAGCAGACAAGAGAACTCAGACTGTTGGACCAAAGACTCGGTGTTGGACAAGGACGGTTATGGCTCTAAAATTCAAGTCAAACATACTTAGACATACATATATAGACTTGGGGCTCGACTCAAACTAAAATTATTTTCTGAGCGAGGTGACTAATGACTTGACTTGAGGCTGAGGCAAGAACTCTCGGACCAAGGACATCGACATAAATATCACTAGTTACATCTTTCAAGCCCGACTCGAAAATAATGACCGATGACTAGGACTCTTGGACCAAGGACTCATACTCAAACTTCACTACTTACAGCTCTCTAGTGCTAATGGATGTCTTCTTTCATCTGCTACATGATTTCAAATGGTTTTAAGTTCAAATTTAGTTGAAAAGTTGAAAAGAAAACTCCTAAATGTGACTTAGAAGTGAATCTCTCGATAATGAGACTTGGGCATGATTCCAAACAAATTTGACTCAACCGCCAGTTTTTGCTGCATTCATTTTTGTTTTGTTTTTTATTACCGCCTACTTATTGTTTTATCTTTGTTATCATATTGTAATGTCTGAGCTACTGTGTAAGTAATTTACAATTAATGTAAAGTCTAAGTCAACCCTAGGAATGGGCCTCATTTATTAACATTGTAGTAAAAATGGTATAAATTTGTGTTTTATTTGTTCATACGCCAGAGATGGTGTGGTATTTATGAACCGGTGTGCAAAACTCCAAAATTTCCACACACAGCTCTTTTTTTTTTTTTTAAACATAAATTGATTTTTATTAAATTAAAACAAATATTAATATTGTTTCCTCAATACTGTACATGTGAGGCTTTGTTTGAATTACATTTAACAGAAAATAAAGTAAAACAGGAGGACGTTTCGCCAGAAAAAGGAAAAAATATCTATTTATTAATCATATTATCATTTATAATTTTCTTTTCATTTTATTATGGATATATTTTCAGTTGCTTGTCAGTGTTTATAGTTTTGGCACATTTTTGTTGATGTTATGAAGGGCTGAAAACAAGCGTCATTTGCATGAAACGCCCCAAAATATTCATGTTCAAGCGGTCTCACCCACATGATTTACGGCAAAAGTGCACGGAACACGGTAAAAAGCAGCGTTTAGCTGAACAGGAAATCACAAAGAATTGCATGAAACGAAGAATTATGTTGTTGTGGCAAAAGACATTAATTTACCCAAACATAAAGTATTTGCTATTAGGCAATAACTGAAGTTTTTAATCAACTGATCAACTTTAAGAGCAGCTCTGTTCAGGACAGGTTCAGATGAAGGAGCGAGGAGTGGCGTGAGGTGGTTCGGCCTGAGCAGCGCTTTTCTCCGGGCGCAGAGGACCAGGGTCTCAGAACAAGGTCTGCCGAACCGGTGTGTTTGCTTTACCTCGGAACCACCCGCGATCCGAGTTCACGGAGGTCCCCGCGAGCATGGAGGACAGGGGACAATCTGGCAAACCAACCGGGACCGGTCCACTGCGCGCTGAGTTCGTTTCTCTCCTCACTTCCTAGACTGGTTCCGCTGATTTGAGACGCTCTGCTCCACACCTGAACCAGGCGCCAGCGCATGGAGGACAGAGCCGAACCGCCTGGACGTCGCTCCACCGCGCATTAGTTTCACTCCTCTCCTTACTTCCTGGACTGGATCCACGTGACTTGTTGAACCGAACCGCACGGACCCGGTCTGGTGCAAAGAGTCTCCCCCCACGCACAGGACCAGGTGCAGCGCTGGGACGTCACCAAGCACACCAGCAGTCTCTACCGAATCCATCCGGACCGGAGTCCGCGGCTCCACAGTCACTTTACCTCGAGCCAGCGCACGAAAGACGATGTAGCAGAACCAGAACCGAACACATGTCCGGACCAGCCAGACCGAAGAGTCACCTAGGGCAGTCATTCCCAACCTGGGGGTCGGGACCCAAATTTGGGTCCCCAAAGATTCTGAGAGGGTCCCCAGGAATTTTTAGAGAAGAGGTTGGAACTAGATTTTGTACATTCTAATTAGGGAATTTAATTTTAATTGCTTAAGTAAAGTATTTTGTAATCATTATTATGTTAATTTCTGAATTATTTTAAGAACTCTTTATTAACCAGAAAACAGTTCTATTTTTTCTTCAAAGACAGTAGCTTTCTGAGTAGGGGAAGGATGACTGGGTCACTAACCACGTAAACGCGTAAAACATGGGTCGCTGGGAGAAAAAGGTTGGGAACCACTGACCTAGGGTAAGTGCTTGCGTTATCGCTGTTGGCTGCTCCTGGACCGTAACTCTGGTGGACACAAGTTTTATCCAAATAATTTGGGTCGATTTACGCTGTGGTTTTATGGTTACTGCAATAGGCTTGGGCTGGGTTTTACAGTCTATGGTTTTAACCTTGAAATAGTGCAGCCTCAATAAAGAAGGCAAGGGTAAGGCAAGTTTATTTGTAGAGCACAATTCATACACAAGGCAATTCAAAGTGCTTTACATAACAGGAAAAGTTGCATTAGAAGACACAAAAGTACAAAACAGAATCATTTTAAAATAAAGCGCTTTAAAAGAGAAGAGTGCAAATAGATCCAAAGAAGTATTAAGGACTTTTCTAATGTGATACGATTGCTAAATTACAAATATTTAACTGTGTTTTAGTTTAAACGTACCCCACCTACAAATAGATAAAGGTGCAGTACTTTTTGAGCAGTTAAAAGTGGTTTTACATATTGTTTGGCGTTTGTTTGAAGTTTGGTTCCTCCGGAGTTGCTGTACGGTTTGTGCGCGCTGTAGGCTCGTGTCAACATTAATAAATCCCAAGGAATGTACCGTTTTGGTCGGATACCACTGATTTCGCTGTACGGAAGTTTGATAAATGAGGGCTATTATCACCGTCATTGTATCACACAGTACAAACCAGTGAATCCAGACCCAGATCTATATTACAGTATATTAATGTCACCCCCGAACCTTAGATGGAAAGAATAAAAAAACAAAACATGCAACATTATCAGGTGAACCAGATGTAGCAGATGTAAAGGAGCTCAGTCGCCCATTCTACAAAGCATGTCTATCTCCTTGGCTCTGCATCACGCTTGATAATGTCTCATTGTGTAAGGAGAGAAAAGGGAGGTAAAAGTCATGTCAGTCCTGGTTTTGTTCAGCAGAAATAACACTCTTTTCTACCACAGCCGCTGAGACAGAGGAGAGATGTCTTTGTCCATTTTGTAGGTTGGGATTGCTTGACTATTATATTAAAGAAAAAGGCCACACAAGTTGAAATATCTCAGCATTTAATAACTTTTTCATTCTATGAGCTTGACATTTTCCTTGAAAAGTATTTAGACTCAAAGTATTTTTTACAGGCTGTAAAGTCCTAGAGACAAGAAGGATCTACCCACAGCTACTTAAACATGTGTAGAAAACGTCTGGTTCTGCCACTCTTCTGTGAACACTGTCAAGAATCAAAGAACTAAATAAACAGAACAAAATTGGCCCTTTCCTGAAAAGTTTTAGAGTGGTCTTGATCTATATCAGAATTAGCATAGGACCACTGCATTTTATTGTTTATTGAGTATTGAGCCTTTTCCTTCGAATCAAAATTGAGTTTGAGACATGTCATTGTGACATTTTTGTAACAACACAAGCTCAGAACACAAAAAATATAAATAGTAAAATTAGTAAAATAGTAAATTATTCAATGCAATCCATTTGGGAAAGGCTGATTTAAGTCAGTGGTTCTTCACTTTTTAAAGTTGAGATCTGACACTTCTGCACAAAGTAACCTGGGGCCCAATCTCATTTTAAATCTATAGTTTTGTGTGGCCCAAAAAAGAGGTGCTTGCAGCCCACCAAAAAGTATTACAATGACATGTTTTGATTTACATGTTTATTTCCTTTGTGTCTCTTGGAAGACAACACAAAAAATGTAGAGGAAAAAAAGGAAATTTGACATAATTTCACACAAAACTCCAAAAATGAGCTGGACAAAATTATTGGCACCTTTTTTGGGGAGAAATACTTCATTTTCAGAAGAAAAAAAACAATCACTATTGGTCATGACTTGACATGACTCTTTTAACTTCATATTTCACTCTTCCCTCTTCCCCCTTCCCATGTCGAAGGAGACATACTATGCTTGTTCAGGTACTTAGTATTGAACTATAACATACTAAGTATCATTTTACATTGTGTAAACATCTAATAATAATAACAACAATAATAATAATAATAATAATAATAATAATAATAATAATAATAATAATAATAATACAACAGGTTAAATGACTTCCTATTTAGGAAGTCAGAAGCAACTAACTACAAATAACTACAGATAAGCTCCGTCCAAAAAAACAGAGACTTTTCATTTACTGTGCATGTTTTTATTTTTGAAAAGTGTCTGCATGACATTTTAGAACCCAATCATGTCCACTCGACGTCTTAATTTTTCAAATAATCTCATTAAAGTACAGAGTTGTGGTTGGGGATGAGGCGCAGGTGAAAACCGGAATTCTCTGAGCGCTCAAGGACAATCCAAGATTACTCAAATCTGCATGAATCAATCAAAATACAACTCTGAGTAAACTATTGATGACGAAACACAGTTGTAACATGGTTAAAAGCTCATTAAAGTTGATTCTGCATAATACGCCCCCTTTAGTGCTGCTGGATAGGTTTAAATTGCTATCTTTGAACGGAATCCTTCCATTAAAAACATGCAAATCTAATCCCAATACTTGCTCTTTTCTTTTCCAATCCAATATCATTCAACCGCACTCCATAACTACAGCACATAGCCAGAGATTTGATTAATTTATTCAATTACGTGTCGAGGCAGTGATGTATGGTAACATCTTGAGGCTATTACTCTTTTGTCAGTACACAGCCTGACGACCATTGGCCACATGAGGAGACTTGGGTCAGGCTTAGCTCCACAGGTCATGGCCGGGACGGACCGGGCCAAATCTGATCACACACAGCTGTCCTGCACATCTAATCTATGCATTAAGCCACAGAAGCGTTCCATAAACACTCATCCATATGTGGCAGGCGACACGACGAGGGTTACAGTGGCACTTTATCACGCCAGCATTTAATCTGGTTCCTCTCAGCATAATAACACTGGTGAGGGGCTTCTGTAGGGTCAACAATACCAGGAAAACAGCTTAAAATACAACAACAGCAAGTAGCATACAGCAAGTGACAAATCAGTTTAGTCGAGAGGTCACAATGATCACGATTAGGGCACGATTTGAGAAAAAATGTAGAATTGCGATTTTTCTGACTCTACAATTTATGTTTCGCGCATAGGATTCTGTTCAAAGTTCACATTTTAAACATGTCCGAGAGAATTGACAAAAATACTGAAATAGGTCTACAAACTGACAAACTATAGCAATGTATTACAATGTATTTCAGAACTGGTCTTAGTTTTTATGCACAAAAATACTAGTTTTTGTTGTTAATAGAGGAAATTATGGTACATCAAAAATTGCGGCATTCATGATTTGCTAATTTTTTTATGTTCAAATTGCGATTTTGATTAAGATTGCATCTCTAATCACAATTGTACAATTATTCACGATTATTGACATGTGACCAAACAACTTAAGTCATGCAAAGCAAGCAAAGAAAGTATATATACATTTAAATTGACTGTTTTGGTGTCTTTATTGGATTGTAATGACTTATTTCTACTTCTTAAATTGTCGTGGTTATATTTTTTTAGGAGGTGCACGGTGGCAGAGCTGCTAGAGCTTCTGCCTCTCAATAAGGAGATCGTGGGTTCCAATCCCGCACCACCCCAACATCGTGGTTTCGAATTCTGAACCACCCTAACATCACTCGATCTCTCTGGGTGGAGTCTGCATGTCCTCCCGTGTTACCGTGGGTTCTCTCCGGTTCTCCGCTTCCTCCCACCGCCCAAAGACATGACTGTGTAGGTTAATTGACAACTCTAAATTGTCCCTAGTGAATGAATGTGAGAGTGAATGGTTGTCTGTCAATGTCCTTGTCCTCTGTGTTAGCCCTGCGACAAGTTGGCCACTGTCCAGGGTGTACCCCGCCTAAGGCCCAAAGTCACTGGGATAGGCTCCAGTCACCCGCGACCCCTAACGGGAATAAGCGGTAGAAAATGAATGAATGAATATATGAATATTTTTTTAGTTCTAATGATTACATTGTAACCTGAATAATGATGATTATCAATTAATCGAATAAGCTTGACATACATATTGCCAGACCCAGCAAAAGGTATATTTAATGTGTCCCAAATTCTTTGTAAAATGATTTATTACCAGTGAAATTGTGTGTGTGTGTACCTTAAAAGTATTTCCATTCACAAAGTTAAAGGCATGTTTCTGTGGATTATTGCTTTATCTGCATATGGTCAGTGACATAACAAAACTAGACATGGCCCTGATGAACTTCAGTTTGAGACACCTGATGTAAGACACACATTTGCCGATTTAAATGAAAATATATATATAAAAATAAATAAACTCTGAAAATGTCAAAGTTTTATGCAGCTGATATTGCTTTTTGTCACATCATTTCTGGAAATTTCTCTAGTCACTGTAATGTTTTTGACCTTTTCAAATGCACAACAGTTTGATTTAAGGCTTCGACTGGCTGCTCTTTTTCTTTGGCAAATAGCAAACTATGGTTCAGAGAGTTCAACTGTAATACTTGGGTAGACTGTGCCATTACAGCTATAATTTGTAAGATTTCAGACTGCACAGCCCTGAATGTGTCTTTTTCCTGTCCCCTTTTTGCTTCTACTTTGAAACCCCCCCAAAACCTCCATATCTCTTCAACTATCATAACTATAAACTTACTTTGTACCACTCTTGCAGCTCGTGGTCGGAGAACTCGGTATTCTCGCGGAGGTCCTGCAGCACCTCTGGCCGCAGCTTGCTGTTTTGTTTCCCCATGGCAACCGGACAGGAGTCTGGGTTTCCTTGACGACGGTGGCGGCTACAGTGCTAGCCAGGCTGCGTTTCACACCTGTCAATCACACAAAAGGAGAAAACGTCAACAATTAGACAAAGAGAAGAGGACACTGTGAAACGTGTTGGCCGACAGACAGAATGTGTCTCATGATCGCCTGCATGGAAAATTAAATTGAATTCCAAAAAAGCTTATCAGAGGAGTGTCGATGATTGGAATCAGACAAAGGAGACACAAAAAAGGCAATATAGGCATTTACGAACCTTGAACGTACTTTTTCCCAACTTTGATCAGCCAATAACAGCCAACTAACTTTACCTTTCCACTAGCAACTTGTTAAATAAACTATCCGCCATTATCTCCGAGGACATGCTATCGTTTGGCCCGGAATGTTCCACAGTTTGGCATTAAACCCATCTATTTTGCATTTATTCAAATACAGACGTCCTGTTTCTATTGCTCAGAAATACCTTGAAAAATATGCATTGAGTGGAGTCGTCTCTCCACAGTGGCGTCGCCTGCTTGTCGTCATACTGCGGAACATTCCAGGTAAAGCACTAACATGTTAATGTAGACAAGCAGGTAGGAATGTACCAATAACCGAAACTTGTCTTACTTTAACAGAAGTCTCACAAAAATATTATGGACTGTCACACAGGGCCGCCGCTTCCATAAAGCACGTAACGCACAGCGCGTAGGGCACCAAGTGCTCTGAGGGGGCACCACATCGGCTGTGCCGTGGCCGCCTGTGGCGAAAACGAGCGGTGCCCACGCGCCGCATTTCGCCAGATTTCGCGCGCCGCATTCCGGCGCTCGCCAAAGTGAAGCGCATGCACGTAATTTAATAAAACCGCGACACCAAGGGCTCTCTCTCTTTCCTCCTCGGCTCCTCCCTCAGAGAACAGGGATGGCCAAGACCCACCAACTTTGCCAAGACCCCAGGCAAAGTTTGAGAGAATGATGAAGACGAGAGAGAGTCAGCGGAGGAGCCTATTACCTGCCACTGTGCAGCTAACGTCTGACTCTGAGGCGTTTAGGGGACATTTGGTGCATGGGCTTTTACTGCACTTAATCCGTGAATAAATATGATGCCAATGATACATTCACAATGACAACAGTTCCTGTGCATTTCTTAAAGCTGAATAAACTATTTTTATTCATTTTTTGCAAAAAATAAATAAATACATTGTAGTAGTAGTAATCATTTACAGTTACGAATATTTTGTTTCTTTTACCCTTTGAACTCACCACCAATTGGAACAGAAGCTCTCATATGATGACTTGATAAACAACTTTGCAGCTAGAAAATGTAGACGTACACATTTGTAGGAGCCTGTTAATGTTCACATATACTTCACTTGTTGGATGATTCTATCTATATTCGTATTTGTACTTTTATTGGGTGGTATTTGTTTTACACTTGAATATTTATATTATACCAAAAAAGCTAGCAGCAGCCCTGCTGTCACAACATATAAAATTACAAACTCCACAAAAATGTACTGTTTGGATGTGGTGAAACAGCTAAAACGAGTGGGGGCTACATAGATCATGAAACTTTGCTCCAATAAAGTGGAGACAACATACAGACTTTAATAATATTTGGAAAATGACAATAATAGCGCAGGTGACTCAGTGGACTGCACATATGCCAGGTTCAGTGTGCGGTCAGTCGTGAGTTTGGTTCCGGCTCGGACAATTTGCTGAATATTGTTCACTCTCCCCCCATTTCACGCAACATTGTCCTGTCCAATAAAGCCAAAGAATCCTTACATTTTTTCCACAATAGTGCAATAAATACTGTGCTGTGAATTGAATGTCTTAACATTAGATTTGGATATCATTACATCCCTGCAAGCAGATGGCAGACCGTCCACCTGAAAAGTTACGTAGTGCACCTTGAACAATTCATATAAATACACCCTGTCCCATACTTCCTGTCAACACTGCGTGGCTCCTGCTGACCTCCAGCCTGTCCATTCCCTCCCCTTCATCACCGCGTTTCTGTGTTCCCTAACAGTTATATTACTCTCTTCATTGCGTTGTCAACATCTAAAATTACCATTGTCATTGACGCATGTGTCCTGTTCATATTTTCTTACATAATTTATTCTGCCAAGAGCGTCACACTGAGCAAACACTGCAATAATCCAAATGGTCGCGTCAAGAAAAAGCAGGGATCTCAGTTAGCTTTACGTGATTGCTGTGGGTTTATACGTTGAAAACAAAGGGAGTGTAAGGCTTTCTTATCTCAATGGGAGCTCAAGCTGTCTCGCAAAGAAGATTTCAAAGATGCAATGATCAAGTGATGGATTAGTGCTCTGGAGATCAATACCTGTTGTTATGGCGGCAAGGGAAATGTCTGATAATTGGGGATAATGTTGGTTCATTGAGCTGGAGAATAAATGTCTTTGTGATTGCAGTGCAGGATTCAGAAGTGTTATAAAGTTTGATTTGAAACTAGAAACTTTTGCAGATGTCTAGTCAAATTTAATTTGGCTGGAGACACTGTCAAGGGAAAGCAGTATCGGCCTGATCCAGTGGTTACAGCAGATGTTGTTTACAAATCTGACTAGCCTTAGAACATCCTTTAAAATCCTTCTTTGAACAGAAATGGTGGGATAAGATACAATCTACCTCCTGTTTACAGTAGTGTGCTCAAACCTTGGTCAAACGAGAAATGTTGCGAGTCAATTGCTAATAATGTAAACAGTCCGGCAGAGAACAACAGGTTGGAACCAAGCAGGTAAACAGGTGTGAGGGAGTATAAAATCTTCCCTTCAGATTGAAAATGACTTCCATATGGAAGTCAAAATGTCTCCCTTTCAAAACCCATGTTCAGATGACTTTTTCAAGCATGGACCATAAACATATTTTACCATTTATTCCAACTATCTTGCTGTTTTATCTTGTGCTTTAGCATGCCATTTTAAAACTTCTCCGAGCTAACATGAAAACACAAATGCCACAGTACTGGTGGATGTCTGTATTTGCAAGTTCAATAGATTGGCAGAGCATTTTACTGCAAGTTATAAATATGAATCAATTACGGACTACGATGAATGCAGTGAATTTCAGAGAGCCTTGTAGTAATTGAAATGTTATTATGAATGTCTTTATTACTGAAAAATAGCTTTCAAAATATAGGCTTTTAAGCACTGGAAGCCTTAACTGAAGACTATAGAGTGTGCAGAGTTGGTCCAGTAGGATTTGGCCATGCTCTGAAAAGCCGCTGCAGCAGGAGAGCAGTCCTCATTCTTATTTTTAACCACTCCATTAACGCCTTCCATTCAATACTGCTCCGAAGACTCATCAATCCTCCTCTGCTCCTCCACCTCTGTCAGTCCTACTAACAGCCTTTCAAGATAAAAGACACTGTGGCAAAAACTATTCTCAGGCTCATTGCTTATATGGGCAGAAAAAAAAACAGACTTTGTCATTGCGCACTGAGGTTCGTAATCAAAAAACGAACGCATTATTACAAATTACACCACTTAGGCTGCGGACCATTTATGCCTAGTCCAGGAGTGACCTATGACACATGTGAATGAAACTCCCAGTATACTTTGAACTAGGGCTGCGTAATTGCTCAAGATCAATATCCGTCATTTCGAATTGTCCATGATATGTTAGGGGGCTTTTTAATCGACACGTCAGCAACAGCCAATCCTCTGTCCATAAAAGCATGTGGTTTGGAGTAGAATTCAGACAATGGAGGAAGATTTTACTATTTTTGTTCGAATGGCAATAATTTAAAGTCTGTGTGGCTAATGCTTAGGAAATAATATTGAAATCCACGATAATAAATTAAGATTATCCAGTCGTACATCTTTCCAAATCTTATTTTAAATTATGTAACAAACCATTTCAGAGGCTCACTTTAAGGACACTTATTATGCATTATTTGTATTGTTCATGTTCTTAAGTACCTTTGCTTTGGCATCTCATGAAAACTTCACATTACTTTATACCAGTCAGGTGTTCCCAGGATTTAGTGTTAGCACATCATCTACTGGAAGCTGAGAGAATAACCATGGGGACCAAAAAAAAAGCTAGCTTGCCCAAACATGCTAATATAATCAAGCGAGTTTGACTGCAGAAATGCCGAGTTTGGAAATGATTTATGGACTTATAAACACCACAGGAGACCTCTGGATCACCTTTGAGGAAAAAACAAAATTAAAGTGGGAACTTTGAGTGTTTTCTGAGGTTCAGGTGATGGGCAAGAAGACAACCTTGTAAACAAGATTTGTAAAACAAGTGAGATACAACTCCAGGTAGGTTTTTTTTTTAATTTAGGAACAATGTCATAACATGTTATTTCATGATACAGTATGTGTCCTTTAACATGTGAAGTTAGATAGGTAAAATGGAAATATAGTATTTCAGTATTCAGTGTATTGGAAGTATACTGAATCATTCTTCCATATCTGAAAAATCTCCTTAAAATCCAAATCAAAAATCCTATCCACACTTTTGCATTCTTTTACCAAGTGACAGGCAAACATCAACCAACTCAGCACCCACCAGGGCAAGAACGCATTTTCTCACGCGCTTTTTCAACTACCGCTCTGCAAAAACAAAAATAGGACAACACGGCAAACCTTATCATTAAAACTTCTCAACAACAACACTGAATATCGTCTTTCCAAACTATGCTCTCATAACTAGCTTTCCAGTTTTTTCCCCCAACAAGTTGTCATTGTTAATACCTTACACTCGACTGGAGCGCTGAAGAAGAAAGATGCACTCAAAGCCAGAGAATCATGCCATTTCATTAGCCCATTACCATATCCCCGCTGTCAAACTCACAATGCAGTCGTCATGCTAAGTGACTAGAACCTCAAGAGATCCTACTCTGAGGGCGCAAAGACGGTAGGGTGCTTTTGAACCGGCATCAAATGGGTTAGATAATAGGGTTCCTGGGAAGAAGAAGAGTTTGTTGCACCGAAATGCAGAGAGATATGGCCGGGGGTAACGACAGCAGATGGATACAACATTCGGTAAAATTGTATCCGCGTCTCTGGTGGCCTCTCCGACTGCGGCGCATGGGCACACAGGAGGCGGAGAGCACTCGAGTGAAGAGCGGAGGGAAAATCAATGGAGGTTGTCATTGTTTTTGATGTGTGTTTTTTTTTTTCACATGGCTCCAGCCCTGTCCGCTCTGCTCCCCTGCCGTCCGAACACCCCCCTCGCATCTCCGACCGCCGTCCCTCTAATGACCGCGCTGTTGGCAAGAAGTATAAAGCAACGTTTTATCCATTTCTAACCAAGCACATTAGCATAATCAGAAAATGTTGGCTTGATAGTTGGCCGTTTACACATATAAAGCAAGTGCTGGCCAGTTGGAAATTCAAGGCATTCTGGGTTCTCAGCAATATTTTCTGTTGCCATTAAACCAACATATGAACGTGTTAAATATTCAACAAAAAGTAATGGAGTATTTTACAAAAACAGAATTATTTAGTATTCTCTCTGTCTACAGTGAAAGTGGGGCATTGAGAATTTTAAAAGCAGAAGCATTCTGGTTGCTGCCAACAGAGGAAGCCTCTAAAAGCTTTTCTTCCTTTCTCCACTGACAGTTTTAAACGTACGTTAACTGTTACTGACATGCATTTTTTGTGAAGACAGTGACGAGGCAAGAAGCTTACTTTACATTCCATGGGTTGGTATTTTTTTATTTGTTGTATTGGTCAAATTTAAATGTGAAAATGTGTGTATGTAGGTCTTTCTGGGGCATTTTAGTGTGCTTCTTACATTCCACTACATTTTAACAATGCCTAATATTATTGTGAAAAGAAAGTCCTGGGTTTGATCGCTATTCTTTTCTCTGCAGAGTTTGCATGTTCTTCCTATGCACTCTGCTTTCCCCATCCACATAAAACATGCACAAATAGCTAATCTTCCAGCTAAGGTCCTGGCCAGTCCAACGTCTGAAGATGGATTTGCACCAGGTGCATTTTATGGATGGATCAAATGCAGAAGACTAATTTCCCTATAAGGACAGTTGAAGTATAACTTAAACGTGGGATACCTACTAATTTTCAAACTGTAAAATAAGGAAGTATTTAAACCTTTCTAACCCATTGCTAGCTCTCACAAACTCTTTATCTAACTAGTTTTTACATGCATGGATTTTTAGGTAACTTGATTTAGCACACAAAACTGAAGCAGGGGTATTATCCAACCAGCTCTTATCTCAAAAAGTCTTATAGTGACTCACCTGACTCTTTCTTAAAAGTTTGACCAGATAAAATGTTTATTAGATGAAGACCGCAGCATGTAGGGGTCTGTTTTTTCCACAGAGTTCTGCTTTTTATAATACACTTTCCAGAGTGTAAACAGAATTACAAACTTTGAGGGTAAAATAAGTTTTAACCCAGCAGTTCCCAAACTTTATAGTTGTGTCCCCCTGAGACTTTTGACAATCAGTCACATACTCCCTTCTCCCTCCTCTCAATGCACTTGAAGAAAATGTCTGTGAATGCTGAACACATACATTACATCATAATTTCATGTTTTAATTGTAATAAAGCTTCATATTTATATGTTTTAGGCAGGACTGGGGGATAACATTTTGTGTGCATTAACTGGCAAGCTATATACTATTGGGTGTCGGGTTATTTTTTATTGGACACATAATGAAAATGAATATGTGCCAATATAGTTAACATTTTTGAAGTTACTTTCGCTTAGTAGAATCTCCTCCCTCTACATCTTAATCAATTCACCAATTTACGGCGGGAAGTAATGGCCCCTTTAATAAAGCCTGATATTGGGCAGCGCTGTCTTCTACTTTTGATGATGCTGTCTCTCCTGGACACAGCGAGTCAATATGCTTTTAATACTCCTTTGATTTCACATGGCAGCCTGGAGACTTCGCCTCAGCTTTCCTGTAGGAGGGTTTGACTCAACAGTCTGTGAAGGTACAGCCAACCAAACTTAAATTAGTTTTCACTGGAGCACAGCAAGACGTTTTCAGTGCACTTTGGATTCTGGGAAGTTGAAGGTGCCAGTTAATTTAAAAATACTCTGAAAATATCGCTACCCCACAGTATGAACAGCATGTGGAGCTGAGAAGTTGCAAATAATACTAAATGTATACAATGCCAAAATTGTAATTGTATCTTGAGGGAGCACAAGGTAGAAAAAACAACTGCCACAAGTTTTGTATTATCCTGCAAAGATTAAATGCATCCAAATGAATGGTCAAATGTCTATGAATACAATGGGAAATGCAAAAGGTGATCACCCAAGCAACCTGTGGAGTCGCAGTCAAACAAGGAAATCTACCGGGTAATCTAACTTCTTTTTCTTCTTCTTATTGTCTCTTACAATAGCCCTGTGACGAGTTGGCCACTGTCCAGGGTGTATACCGCCTAAGGCCTAAAGACACTGGGATAGGCTCCAGTCACCCGCGACCCCAGGAATGGGAATAAACAGTAGAAAATGAAAAATGAATGTCTGTTACAATACACATTACAACATTAAAATTAGAGATAAAGCAATATGTTGTTTTTTTTTCATGCTGATGCTGATTGTTTATAATCCAGAGAAACCGTTGGCCAAAACGCTCTGCCTCACATTATATAACGTTTGAATACAAATACATCCACAACTCTGTTTTACAACCTGGTAGCAGAGTAGTCACGTTTTATGCAGTTTCCTCTAAAGTGTTCAAAAAAAGTAGACTGCAAAAAGTTCATCCATTAATCACAACTAATCGATTATAAAAACAGTCAACTTATTAAGTAACTGAATAATCATTACTCATCTACACACAGACTAAAAAAACATGTCATGAAGCGGTTTTATCACTCAGCCACAAAATAACATGGAAAATGTGTAAATTTGTTTTTGATGAAAACACCCTTTGGTCTGTAAATATTCTCCACAGGATGACTCAAAAGTGAGTAAAAAAAATCTCATTCTTTGGCCTTTTGCATTCTAAACAACAAATCGATTAATCAAAAGACTAATTGCTTGGCTAATCGATCACCAACATAATCATTAGTTGCAGCTCTAAAAAGATTTTTACAGCTGAAACAACAAATTAATGCTGCTGGTGCCATTTAACACCCAAAAAATCCATGTTCTTCCTCCAAAGTCTAAACTCTGCTCCAAGCCACATGCTGTTACTGCATTGACTTTAATAAACTCCAAGCCAACAATTTCTCAATGACCATTTGTTGTAAATTAGAACAACTGCACCACCCAATAACTCCCAAACGACTTTCCCTTACAGCACCACTACCTGGCCACGCATTGTTTTACTCCTTTACCTCTTCATCAAAGGGAAACTTTCCATTTGATCAAGTAAATATAGCGATAGTCACGGCATGTCAAAGCTTTTCTCCTTTGGAAGTGCACTCCATTGCTGGCTTTAACCTCATGGGGTCATTAGCTGGCAACATTGGAAGCACTTTGACGTAGTAGAGCTTCTTCATTTTTGAGGAAGCCGTCAGTCCAGTGTTATTGCCGCTGAGTAGAAAGTGGTCCATTACTGTCATTTTCTTCATGAGGCAGTGTGGGCCCAGCAATCACATTTCAAATCCAGGCACTTATGGTATTTCGCTGAAGGAGGTGCTATTTGAAAGGTTTGATAGTCTATTACCTCGCTCAAACACTGGTTCTGTGATCGGCAGTTCTTAAAAGAAAGTGTGTTTTATGAATAGTATCTCGTTTCAACGGCTGTGTCTGGTTTTAGCACTACAGTGTTTTTTGAGTGCGCATCAGACAAATAGAAAAAAGAACGGATATACTACCTTAAAAATGCCTGATTCATCTGATCTCGAAAGCTAAGCATGGTTGGGCTTGGTTTGTACCGGAATGGGAGACCACTGGGATCCCCAAAAAATCATCCAATCAGAAACAAAAGAAGCATGAAAAAAAAAACAAACATACAATTTATAATACTTTTTAATTCACAGTGCACGACAAGAAGTTCATTAAGCCCAGCAAATAACAATCTAAAACTCTAACATCCACATATGGAAAAGACGAAGGCTGTGACTTGTATTTTTGTACGATGGGGGAGGTTTTGACAAAAGTAAACCCTTTGGTCCTCATTTGTAGCCAGAGATTTGAGAAACTTGACTAAGACAATAAAAAAAGTATTATGAAGTTAAAATATGCAAAGTTGTAGCATGTGTAACAACTTGCATAATATAATTGCTACATTTTGGTCTTAAAATTGACTTCTATACATGCGCAATTATTGATGCAAGAAATCATTGTCCAAAATGTAACAGAAATTTAAATATGGCCCGATCTGTCATTTGTGCTGCTTTTCCAAGAGCTATTTAAACCAGCGTGTTTGTTTTTCATTCCAGACAGTTTCGTCTCCTCACTTGCAGTCTTCTTCAGAGTGTCACGTGATGTTGCTGTGACGTGTTTTGATTTGGTGCTGTTTTCCTTCCCGTAGAGGCAGGATACCAGGAGCATCTGTAGTCCGACTTCTTCTGCCCCATCCCAGTCCATAATCAGTCCATAATGTGGTTCTCCCTTTCACAATGATCAAAAATGGCAGATCTCTTAAGAGGACTGCGAGTAAAGAGTAAAAACTGTCAGGTATGAAAAAGATACAAACTCTGGTCTAATAAAAGCGCCTTTTAAATAAGTTATCAGAAGACCAAAGTGAATCTAATTGGAATAGATTTCAAGATTTATTGAAGGCAGAGTAGATCTTTATCTGTTAAACTTAACAAACGGGAACTGCATGTTTTACTGTTTTGGTATTTTAATCCTGGCCACTATGAGATTGTAACTCAGTATGAAACAAAATAAAATGTAATCGAATTCAAAGCCAGGTTCAGTTTGCAAAGGAAGCCCACAGCCTACCAAATAGTCAAATCCGCTTGTGAGATGACATACCCATCTATATGGTGAGATGGCCAAGGTTAACCATATAACTGAATTATTCTTCAAGCTTTGAACCTTGAACATATCATTTCTCAAGGGTAATACAGAATAAGCATTGCCTGAAGTCCCGCCTCCCAACCCGTGAACTGTATGACCTCACGTTCCTCATCTACATCTCGTGTTTTGCAGTTTGGGTCAATATGGCGTCCATGGGGTTAGTAACCTGCTTAACCTCCTGACAGATGTTAACCAGACAAGACAGTAAGAACCTATAGGATGCTCTGCACTTATGTTAGAAAGGAGGGTAAGACATCCTCATGGGATATTAGAGATTATACAGATTACATCGCAACATTCAGAATTTTAGTATGGAGTGGCACAATTGTATGAGAGTCAATGATGAGTAATGGCATTCTGTCCTGTAAGCGCTCAAATAGAAACAAATATAACAAATATAAAAGTCTACAAATCTTAATATTTAGTTTGTACCTGATAAAAAGAAAGAAGAAAAAGGCATGTGTTTTAGTAAATTAGCTTAGTTAATAGTCAAACAAGCCAGGTAAGATAGTCGGAGCAACAACAGAGAAACTACTTTCAGTTTCCACTTTATTGTGTAAGTTTATTTGAGCAAAAGAAAAAATGAGGCAAAAAAGTGAAGAAACACATTTTATCATTGCTGCCCATAATTCTGTCACTCACCAGGGGCGTAGCAACAGATTCGGGACCCCAGGTACAACGTTCTCAGTGGGCCCCTAATCCATATTTTTGTATGTGATTTATTTATCCCATTATTGTTATTTTTTTCATTTCTAGAATATACACCCTATGGTTTCTACATACACTTAACAATAACTCGCTAATTTAAAAACATTTCTGATATTATGAAACCGTACTGTTTGTTTTTTCAATATACCAGACCAATTTCACAAAAATCTCGAAACATAATATTACAATAAGAAAATACACTAACTGCAAAGTAAAATCACCAGTTTTATTTGTTTACAATTTTGCTAATATATGGACAATGATTTTGTGGTGATGGGGCCCTCAGAATAATTGTATTTAGTATCTCAAGGACTTTACTCAAACATTTTACATTACATTTTATTACAACAAAAATAGATTAAAGTGTAGAAACATGCAATGAAGAAACTTTTGAAAGACTCTTTCTGCTCTTGGCCCCAGGAAAACCAGTACTCTTTACCCCCCCAATCCAACGCCCCTGTCACTTACTGCCACTCAGTCGGAATGTTTTGGGGCATTTTTGAACAAAAATTATGTTCGTACATAACCTCTGTTGGGGCTTTGAGGTAGTCAAAGGATTAAATTCTGATATCAGTGTTTTTGCTCTAGTCTGGAATTAGTACTAAGGGTTGGGAATAGTGAAACTGATTGAACTGCAAAGACAAAAGAACAATCTAGTTAGGGAAGCGCAGATTGGCGAGTGCGGTGAAAAGGTCAGGGAGTTAAAACAGGATTTGGTTTTTGGGGGTTGTTGCAATGTGGAAAGTCTTGACAGTCAATCTGACAGTGCCCTTACATCGTTGGGGATCTACTGCCTCCAAAAGCGTTTGAGTTTGGTGAGTGATGATCATTAACAGAGTCGCTGACAGCACGCAGGGGGCTACAGGCCATAAAGACTTAGGAAATGTCGCTTTCGGGAACAGAAGCTTGCATGAAAAAAGAATTGGTGCAGCGTGAAGACAAAGTTAACTTACTTTCACTAAGAAGTTAAGTACATGAAGGCAGACTGGGGTAAAAAGGTAAATGAGGAGATATCTTAACTTTTTAAAATCCTTGTTGAAGCATAATTTTTATCATTAAAGCTGGGGTGTACATTTTGCATTTTTCCCTAACTATATTGTAAAAGTAGCACTTTGTGACAAGATTTTGAGCAGTATCTTTAACTATTATTTAAGTTTGTAACTATATAACTGTAATTTTCTTCAACATCTGTCTGACTAAAGACTAAAGATGGACATTGTTACGGCCCCAGGCCTACAGATCCTGCCTCCTTTTGTGTTTTTTGAATATTCTCTTTATTTCTTGTGGCGGTGGAGTTCCTGCTGGAGAGAGGAGGCTAGCACATGCTGAACGTGATTGGCTGCTGCCTCCTGGCCCACTGATTGGAGGGCCAATCAGTCCACCTGTGGTCCCGCCCAGTATTTAAGGACTCGCTCCACACCTGTTCGGGGCTGCTGGCCTGTGTGGCCAGTATGCCATTTTTGTGCCTCTGTGGTCAGGGCTGCAGTGGCAGCGCCTGTGTTCTGTGTGGTTTGAGGCACGTGTGTGTGGGTTTTGTTTCATTTAGTATGTCATGTCTCTTTTTATTTTGTCACCCGTTTCTGTTTATGGGCCTTTGTTTTGTTAGGCCTGTGTGACCCATGCATTCTGGGACTGACATATCGTCCGTATTTTGTTGTTCTGTTAATTTACCTTTACAGCCCTGTTCATTAAATTGCATCTTTATTTAAACCTTTTCCCACCTTTTGGTTTTTTTGTTACCTCCCCTTCCCTAGCTGAGCTGGGTTGTAACAGACATATTGCCTTCTGGCTAACTTTGGCATACTTACATTGTAGCTGATTAATTTACACTGTTCTTGAAATAAATAAATCAGTCCACTGTGCACTGTCTTTATAAAAAAATTTATGTATTTTATCATATTGATTCTGTTCCATCATCAACACAACAGCAAAACCATCAGCCTCTCCCTACATTTTTACTTCATTTACCTTTATTTAACCGGGTGAAAACACAATGAGATCTAAACCTTTTTTCAAGGGTGATCTTGGCCAACGAGGGAAACTTGCAAGACATAATTGTAAAAACATTTACACATTTAAACGAGAAAGACTTAAATTACATTTAAAAACACAGACGATTTTTGTAGGATTCACATTCTTTGTTTTTTATAATAGAGTGAAAACCAGGTCATACAACCTCAGCTCAGATTGGAGACAATTCCAAACTATGGGAGCAGCGTAACAGAAGGTTCACTTCCCACAGTCAGTCTGTACTTCAGCTCTCTGCACAAGGGCGCACAGATAGGACGACAAATAGTCTTATAGAAGAAGGTCCACTTCGCCTTCATAACCAATGTCCAATAGTTTACAAATTCAACACAACACTGCTCCTTGTTCATTTGTCCGTGTTTTTCGAGCCTCTCTTGATTGTAATAAAAAACACCACAATCGATTGCAAATATAGCATAATGTCTCTAAAGTAATTCTGACAAAAGTAAAATTGCTTTGCTGAAGTTTGTATTAATTCACATTCTTTTGTCCCTATCATACTTTAGTTCCACTTTTGCCAATACCCTGCAACTAAAACTGTAGATTGATTAAATAAATCAAAAGGTGGATATAATGTCACAAATGAGATTCCTGGTAATGCATCCCTTGCGGTCAGAGCTCAGAAATCCATTCGAACTAATAGCTTCCTGCTTAAGTTAAACAGTTTCCCCACAAGTTCTGATGTTCATTCTCTATTCTGGTTATAGTCATCGAAAAATTGTTGTTAGATATACCACAATCCACACACTCAACAATTTTTTCTTGCCTCTTTTAACTAGGTCACACTGTAGCTCTTCGCAAACAAAACTCCATCCGAAAACACTGTCGACACAAAGAACAAAGTGAGAGTTTTAATAATAGACAGTGTTTATTTGCAAATGGAACGCTCCGTACATTCCTAGTTTAAAGCAAAAACAAGTCAATTAAAAACGACGTCTGTTTTTTTTTTTTTTTTTTTCTCACTTGTATGTCATCAGGAAGCGTTAGTTGGTGTAATGAGGTTGTTGAAAACTTCCCCAATTAAATCTGATATTTTGCTGCGAGCTCCGTTCTGTATCATAGACACTCGACCCACACAATGGTCTGCTTGGTGCTTATCGTAAAAGTGACAGTGGGTAAAGGTGCAGGGCTGTTAGTAAGTGTTTTCAAAACCCTTCAACTCAAGAGCTGTGTGGTCTACTCAACCCGCTTAAACATTAGGACTGGGTACCTTTTCTTTTTTTTTTTTACCTTTTTGATACCTTCAACCTTATGCTACTGAAGGTATCGTTAAAGGTATATGACTGAATGTATTGTATTATGGTAAGCGCAATGCACCTTGAAACAATCAAACATATAACCCCGCACTGTTAACCCTGGAGTTTTTTCCGGTGGGTAGGCTTTACTTTGAAACTCTGGAAGCTCAGTTCCCTCATCTCTTCAGGTAAGCTGATACACTGGGCTTTTTAGTGAGGTGCAGGCCTTTGATAAAAAAAAATTAGCGCTGTGTTTGCTCATTGACACGGATATTTGAAGCCATGGTACCGAAAGAATTCATTTTTTTAATCAGTTTTGGTGTTCAGCCCTTGTAAACAGAATAGAAAAAAAAAGTAGTATATTGGAGTAATACAAAATAAAAACTGTTATATATTATTTGTATTAGGGATTACATCAACGTGTACTGAGAGTGTTGAATAAGTTAAATATTTTGATGACGTTTTGAAGTTGAAGAGATATATCAAATGGATAATGTTGTAATTGTTTATTGGTGATATGCAAAATGAGGATATTGAGTGTCTTGTAGTCAACATCGACAAAAATGAAACTCTAAATATTCTTTGGAGTATCCTGATAACGATAGTCAGATCATATTTTTGTCAATGTTTTTCAAATTATCACAACAAAGTGCAATGACGTGGGCGGGGATAGGGGGTAGGTGAAAACAGGAATTTTCTGAGCACTCGAGCCTCAATTGCAGGACAATACAGTACATTACTCAAACATGCAGGAATCAATCAAAATCCAACTTTGAGTCAACTAATGATGAGGAAACGCACTGTTGTAACGGGTTTAAAATCTAAATTAAAGTGGATTTTGCATAATATGTCCCCTTTAATGTATTTTATCGGATATAATATAGTAAGTTGCTCTTTTCATGAGGATAGGAAAACATCCCCAACAACACCTATCTCTGAAATTTTCCAGCACAAATTCAGTTCATTCACAGCACATAATTGATCTAATACATCCAATAAGGTTATTTTGGAGGCAAATCTGTTCTTAATCGTTTTAACGCCCTGCCCTTTTAGACTGACCACGTTATGATTGACAGTCAGTACCTTCTGTTGAGTAGCTTCAGCTGTCAGCATAAAACATTTAGCGCCGGGCCTGCAGGACACGGCACTGAATATGAGTTTGATTTTATTAGACGTGTGCCGAGTCGGAGGAGACGCGCTGTGTTTGTGAACGTGTTTATATCGTCTGACATCCTTCAAGACACCTACACCTTCATCATACGCACAACACATCTCCAGAACATCCACATAAACAAACCCGACACTGTTTAATCTCGCTTCTGCTGCCGACAAAACCATTTAATGCAATTACCCGACACACGGAGCGCGGGGGTCAGAGGTCATCCCGAGCAGAGACGTTCCAGCTTCAGTGATACTGTGATTTATGCCACAGCCAAAGATACCTTCACGCACTAATGACCACTTTGATGGCTCAATACAAGCTAATTAGCACCAGGCAGCCAAGTTAACACGCTTGAGTTTGTTGCTCATTTTAAAAGCAAAGTTTAGCGTTCGTCTGATCGCTCGCTAGCGTGAAAAGTTTAATTAAGGACAAGTAATGAAAGTGTATTACTTTTAATGATCTGTTTTTGAAACGCAGAGCTGGGACTTTTGAAACAGTCATGGGTGATTTAATTAATAAGAAATCACTTTTGCTAAGCGGAAATGAATGTTGCTAAACACTGCAGATGTCAGGAATGAAATAAGTTTTTGCATCTGAAGTATTCGCCTGGATAGTTTTCATATAATATAAAGAAATGACAGAAAATGTTAGGTGACTTTGTGGCAGGAGCTTTATAGTACCTCTGCTGGCTGTTGTAGCACGTATAGCACTTGTGGTTCAGTTAATACTGGTAATATCATGAGGAATGTTGAGTTTAATGGTTAGTTTGTTGTTCCTGCTAGTAATTACTAAGCCTGTCACAATAATTACTACATTGTTCAATATATTATGGAAAGAAGAATATATTTGGGGCTCAGTATCGTTTTTGTTTTCTTTGCACTTTGGGAAACTGTATTTCTTTGTTTTTTGATAAAATTTGAGCTGTTGAGAGCGAAAATTATGACTCATTATTGACACCAACTAATTACAAGAGTGTTTTATTGTCTTATCAATATTTTTCTGCTGTCATCGGCATAAAGTAGTTCAATATCATCGTTTATCATGAGATTTTCTGTTGCAATATATCTCAGCTGAAATTTAGTTTTCATGACAAGCCTAAAAATTACTCAACTTTGTGTTTACATTGTATTAATTATATTTCTTAAATAAGACATTATTCTTTTATCTCATGATGGACATTTTGAACTTTGATCTTAAAGGACTTAATATCAGAAACAAGTCAACTTTTTTTCCCCATTTGTGCCAAAAAGGGCAATAAGATATTATTACAAATACTAATAATAATAATGAAAAAATCTGAGACCAAAATACAACAGAGAAGGAATTTTTGACGCAATTGCATATTGAATGCAAGAGATAACTCAAGTGTATGATTTGCTCTAAAGATAACTTTTAGTGGGTTAATTATAAAGGAAAACTATATAGTGTGGTTATAAGCTTGTAGAAATTGATTTAGCGTAATATGGATCCTTTAATCTCTTTCCCAACAATTAACTGGCGGATGTCATGTCTTGTGTGCAGAAGGCATATGCATATTGGGCTTGTGGTGCATCAGAAGAGGAGACCTATGATGAAATATCCACTAATGGAAGAAATCATACTCTTGAGATTATCCTAATCAAATTCAGGGAAGTGCGACTGGATTTACCAGCTCATGTTAACACCGCAGTGTGCTCCCCCCTCACTGCGCACAGGAGGGAAGCACACATGCTGCCATGTGCTGCATATCAATTACATCAAGTGCATCAAGTGAGTAGTGATGCTTTCAGAAAGATGCAAATAAGCATAAAACAACAGGGAATTACAAGGATGAGTCAGGGGAGGGCGATGTGCCAAAAAGTTCTTATCATGTTTTTAGATCTTAGATCTCAGTTTTGATTATTTCAAGATCCGTGTACACTTAATGATGCATTAATATTGCCATTAGGAGGGATGTAAAGTAATCTGCAGATTCTTGGAGTTCATGCTTTCCTGTGAATGGTTACATCACCTGTCTGACAAACAGACAAATGCTGACCAATAGGAGTGAAATGGAGAAAAGTGTCTTTGTATTAGCACAGAGCTGCATTAAATAGATAATTAGGCATCTGAATCATGAATAGATGATTTCACACTCTGTATTGTCACTTGGATCAGCTCACAATTCAATTTGCATTGTGATATTGCCCGGCCCAACTTTGAATGGGTAAATGAATGCTGAATGGAATCCCACAAATCTGCTCTCTGAAGTGCAAGATTCAATTAATCCAGTTTTTAGTTGTATATATGTGCAAAGAATAGTCCAGCCATTCATAACCATCTTCAACATAGCTTTTGGTGGTGCAGAATACTGAATTGAATGCTTGTCGCGCCAGGTAAGCGGCACAATGCATGTACAGTTTATGTTCTTAAGTCAGTTAATTTTCCAACATTGCAAATTTAGTATAAGCTATGTTTAGCAGAAGGGCTCATCAGAACAGTAAAGGTCTGTGGTCTCATTTACAAAGTGTGCGTACGTACAAAAATGTTACGTATGTTCCGTGCATGTGGAGAATTTCAAAGACAAGACAGAAGAAAATATGCGTAATAAGAAAGTTAAGACTTAAATGTGTAAGTTATGCCCTGTTCACACAACAGTGGTCAGGAAAACACATTATTCACGCCCAATTCGATCTGCATTTAGACGATGAGGTGTGACAAATACAATTTTAAGTGAGAAAAGCTGCAGTACATGTATTTGTCCAGCAAATGGCACTGAGCTCCCTTCAGACACATTGCACTACACACAGAAGTAATCGAAGTTCTTCTTTGCTTCTTGGAGAAAACTTTTAGATCATGTGCTTTTCTGAGGCAAATCAGGCGGACTCTAAAGTACAAGTAAGTAATTGTACATGATTTTCGCACAGTTTCTTCTACAGATTTTCAATGTAAAACAGTTATATTTTGCAATCGTGGGTCAGTTGCATGCTCCTGCCAATCACAGCACAGATTGAGGCTGCCTCTCTGAGAGAGAAACAGTTTTTCCAGTATTTATGAGCTGAGAACGGCCTCCTGACCCCAACAAACTCATCGCTCCCTTCAATTTCAATGGAATGCAGAGTGAGCACAGATTCACTGAACACACAGTTTGTTGTGGTATAAAGGGAGGCCAATCCGATAACAAACTATCGTGGATTAGTGCAAACTGGTGGCCGTGTAAACAGGGCCTTAGAGGATAGAGACAGAAACTATTTGTTTGAGAAACTCTTTGTACAACACCACAACATACATTTCCCTCTCTCGTCA
Source organism: Rhinogobius similis (assembly GCA_019453435.1). NCBI lineage: Eukaryota > Metazoa > Chordata > Actinopteri > Gobiiformes > Gobiidae > Rhinogobius > Rhinogobius similis. The sequence goes on from CM033635.1 coordinate 24,833,397, forward strand.
GACTTGACAGAGCACCTACCATTACCACAATCTTTCCATGAAACCAGGCCTCCATTTGGGAAGAGGTCAACCTCATTTAGGAGAAACCCACAGGAGGGCGATTCTATTTCCATCTGGGTCGCAATGACAAGAAATAATGTTCTCCACCCAAAAGCACAATCTCCGACCCTATATAGACATGACCAATCCTCCCACATCAGCCGCACTGATGGTAATGGACTCTTTAAGAAACACCACGAAATCTTTGCTTTGACAAATGTGCGCGTTATCGTCGCTATACTCTGTTGAAAAGCTGATGAGAACGTTCACAACTTCAAAACACCTCTCCTCCCTCTCATCTGCAACATCTTAAGCATACTTAGCACTTACTACGTCCTTAGCCACAGAATCATCTCTCAAACTGTTTAATTTTTAATCACAAAGTTAAATCAAATATGCACAAACACAGAGGCTGCTGCTTTCATTGCCAAGTAAATGCGAGGCAGTCTGGTTCAACAAGGAGAGCGCAAATATAAAATACATTTCACGAAGAAGGATTTGAGGAGAGCCTTATGAAATATTTACACTGAGCAAGCAACGCAAAAATATAGTTTGTATGACTGAGCTGCTGAGCTGGAGCAGTGTAACCCCCACAGTGAATGTTATTTGATCAAAACGCAAAAACATCCCAGATATTAGCATACAATAGTAGCCCATGCTGTTCAGGTTAGATGAGTTTGTAAATAGACACTCAGATCTAGGTAAGAGTGACTCACCCTATGGAGGTGGTGCAGTCTGCACTACATCAGCTGCACGCTCTGGTGTTACATTTTGAATATAAAAAGCATCCAGTATCATTTGTCTGTTTGTTTTAACCACAGCTTAAAATGAAAATCCTAAGAATTTCTTGCGAATTGTATTGTGGGTCCACCATATTGTGCCTAACATGGATGAATCGGTTAATAGGTATCATAATCATCGATATAAGGTGGGTTGCGTTCTTCCCGCGTTTTGATTGGGCCATCCTGCAAATCCACTTCGGCGGCCAGCTCGTTGAATAGTACCTTGTAGTGGCCACTTGTGCACGTTTTCTATGATAGAAGAAATTGCAATGCCAAGAAGAATCCCATCCATATACATGGAGAACATGCAAACTCCAAACTGAAGCAGTAGATAGAAGGGCTGTACAATAGAAATTCAATCACAATTGCTATTTTAGAAGAACCATCATTTCCCCCTCCCTAAACAACAAAATATTAAGTTTTATACTGTATAAAAACTTCCAACCATTTAGTTTCTCCTTAAAATGTGAGAATCCTATTATTAAAACATGGCAAATCTAATCACAATCGTGCAGCCCATAGTTCTAGTCCTCTTGTAACATGTCAAAGCAGCTGCAAAGTCCATTTTAAAGAATATCTAGAATGCATTATTTGTCTAGTGATTGGCATTTAAAGCAACAATATGTAAGTTTCAGAAGGTGTCAAATCACCTGCATGAACACATGGAAATAAAAAGTTAAAACCATTCTGAACATGGCGTTATATATACCAGTGTTTCCCAACCAGGGGTACAGGGACCCCAAGGGGTACATGAGGTATTACCGGGGGGGGTACTTGGAATGGCTTAAGTTTTTAAATGAAGATGAAATATACTTCTATCTAAATAAAAAAGTGTCATTAATTGTAAATTTTGCATCTTTTTGGAGTATCTTGGAACATAAATATAATAAAAACAAAAATATAATAGTAATAATTGACAATATACAGCTGGTTAAGCCATTTAGTTGCCCGAAACTCAAGTTAAGGGGTACTCTGAGTGTGAAACAGAACTTGGGGGGTACTTGTGACAAAAAAAGTTAGGAACCACTGATATATACTGTGGAATATTAGAGCTAAAAGAGGAAGATTTCCACGGAGACAGCAGGAGGAGACTTCTCCAGGGCACGTAAGAGTCAAGTTTGTGGAGAAGCTAGGACACCCACAGAAAGGACACGTGTTTTTTTTTAATGTTTCAGTGCAATAAAAACTTATTTTAACATATTTTTTGAATAAAATGATACATAATGGGGCTTTAAACATGCTCTTGAGTACTTTTTTCTTTGGCATCCCCTGTTTCAGAACTTCAAATTATGCATGTATCAGTAAAGCGTTTCCTCATCAGGATTTGTGTTAGCAAATGGAGTTACGGTGGGGAAATAAATTAAAGCTAGCTTGCACATGACATGCAAATGTAAGTATGGCAGAAATGTGCAGAATGGGGTTGCTGATGATTTATGTACTTAAAAACAGCGCAAGAGACCTCTAGATTTCGACCTATGATGTCAGCAATCTGGGAAATTTGAAACCAAGTGCTTTTGTGAGGCTCATGAAGCTAAACACGACTCCAGGCATGTTTGTGAAGAGGGAACAATGTTAAATCATGGTTAAAAGCGTAATATTTGTCCTTTAACCATTCAGTGTTTGCAGATCATGGCACGATGACTAATGAGGCTAACATTTACATTGTCTCCCCCTTGTTCTCACTCACACTCTGGCATTTATTTCATGTTTTAAACTAAAAGTCATCTCGGAAGGGCGAAGGCGGGGGAGTCGATAATTCATGGAGTGTTGCGGAGTTGTTGCTTTGACAGAGACGTGTGTGACTGGGCATATGGCTAAGGTCAGCGCTGCATCTGTCCGTGCTTCTCAGCGGGGCACGGTGCTACAGCTCGCTCCCCGACTGTGATGCTCCATGTGTCTGTGTGGGCCCGACCCGCCACGATCTGCACAGTTGGCGCTTCAAAAAAGGGGGATCTGGAGCTCTTCATTTTCTGCTCGTGTGCAAGAGAGAGAGAAAGTGAGAGGGAGACTGCGAGAGAAGATGTAGGCAATCTAAATGTTAAGTAGCTCTGATGAACAATGAGGATTCAAAAGTGCAAAATGGAGGACGTAAATGGATTGAAAGGGTTTAATTTATTGGCAGCTTGGATCTTTTTTGCCGTTCTCTCGCAGTATTTTAAGAGCTGACATGGTTGAAAAATATACCGTGCGTGGGTTGGGCCGGTTTCAGTTACAATATTTTGTAACAAAAGTGTGGAATTTGTTTGAAAAATCTTTATATCCAAAGCCATCAGCGCTCTGTGTAGCTACTTTTTGTGTGTGAGATAGAGTTGGGGTCTGTCTGTGTTTCATTGGAGGAGAACAACAAATGGCCGCGTCATTTGTTCCAGGAATTTTGGATGTTTTCTCAGACATTCTTGTGCAGGCTTGGTTGCAAATGTTAACCTTCCTATGATGTATTAACGAGAGGGTTTATTTCAGTTGCGTAACACAAATAAATGATATAGAGCTCCAGCACCACGTGACTAATTTTGTTGAGGCTGACATTGCGGTAGGGAAGTAACACCAGTAATGAATGAAAACAAGCCTGAAATGTAGATTTTGGGGTTTATCTTTGTCATTAAATGAAGCCATAAATAACAGCACATCTTAAAAAACAACCAGATTGAAAATTAGCTACTATTACATGTCAAGGGTGTGCTTTTAAAGAGTTTAGATTACCTAGATTGCACCCTAAATCGGCAAAATCTGGACATGATCTGATTCATTTTCCACCTTCTAATATAATTAAAATATGTCCCTGGAGATGTTTGTGAGAAATATAAATCCCTGTAAGGTTTACAGCTATTGATAATGATGATAGTGAAGTTTTTGCCCATGACAACAGGCTAATTCACTCATGGGATGCTAAAAGTTAATGGGAAGTTTCTGATAAATATATGTAAATGTAATAATGTAATGCTTTTGAAAACTCTCTGAGCCCAGAGCGAGTTTTGCCTTCCCGGATAAAGCTGACAAACATTAGCACTTCCTTATTCTCATTGAATAAAACGCTCTATAAATAGATACAGAAAAAGCACTGTGATCTCATTTTTACCCAAATAGATGCTTTTATAGTATATTTGTACCGGGCCAACACAGATTTTACTTTATTACAATATCTCTTTAATTTTGCACCGAGTTTGTTCCTAGATGCAGCTGGCTAGTCTTTACACAGTTTTGGGAAAGACACAGAAAAACATGTGGACTTTTACCACTCTGTGACACCGGAATGGGATCGTGGAGTCCTTTTTCAAATTCTAAAGCAAATATTTGTGCTTGTTGCTCATTTATTTCATGTTGATATTTTCCAACAGCATTCACAAGAAATTCTTTGCCCTCTTCCCACGGACATGTAGCTGACTTGTCTGGAAAAATTATCTTAATATCCTTGGTTTCCTTAAAAAGTCATAAGGGAATACAAAGCAAAATAGATAAGGAATCGGCTGTAGCAAGCAGGAGCAGCAAGGAAAGTGTCTGCACTCTTCAGCAACAGGAAGTACACCCTGTTACAAAAAACTAAACTAGTTCTGTTTTTCAAATCTGGCACAGCGCCTTTAATCATCGCAGTCCTAGTTCAGTCAAAGTTTCTATTTTATTCAAACCTTATTTTATGCATACCTTTCATTTTATCATAGTTTATATTTCACCATTACCAGTCATTGTTTCATGTTGGCAATAAATAAATACATGGCAATAAAACCTTTTCTGACTCCAGTATTATTACAAGTCTACCTTTAACAGACGATGACACCCAAAAGGACGGAAATGTTGCCGATGAATGAGAACCCGAGCAGAACTAAAGTCAGAGTGCGAGGGGACGACGAGCAGCTCTGAAGTGTAATGAATGCCCCTCTCCCCGGTGCTGCGTCAGTATCCGCAGTGTGCACAGCGATGACCTTTAGCGAGTGTGTAATCCTAGTGCAGGCCTGAGCATAATAATACATGAAAATCTATAGAGGCTCATGAGTCTGCTGCTATTGCTAAGTCTCCTCTCACACGGCCTGCAGCAGGACACCAGCAGAACAGTCTCTCCCGGGGGGGACACATAACCACAACTTGTTTATCTCCCGTTTAGACACTTGACCCTAATAGTTCTGCCTTAGCACATCGAGGAGCCAGAGTATATGCTCCAGTCTTTCAGGGTTGTTTTTGTTCTCCAAGATGCCTTTTGACAGTGGATAAAGATACGTTTTGTGCAAAAGCAGAGATGTGAAGGCTCTTTGCAGCTCTAAAAAAGATTATTTTAAGATTATGATTGATCTTTAACAAAGCTGGATCAGTGCATTGAAGAGACAAATTTAAAGTGCACGTGACAAGTCTAATTTTTATTTTGTTGGTGAGATAGCAGTGGGTGTAAATCTGCATTTTTGAAAAGTTTTGTACCAATCAAGTAGTAGTTTGTGAGGGAAAGTTGGAAAATATGCTGAAAATGGCATTAGATAGAACAGAGTAAAAAAAACAAAACATAATCACGTAAACAACAACAAACAACGCACACACAACAAATTCATTCAGACATTTTAAACGGAAAATATTATGCATTTTTAATATTGCTATTAGCCTAAACCTGCTCTTGAGTGTCTTTAGTTTGATATGTCATGTTTTAGAACTAAAAATGAAATGCTCTTGAAGAAAAATTGACTATCACTGCGTTGGGAGATGCCATTTTGACTTAGTTGTGGCTCCATCTACTGGCTGTAGAGGCAATTACACACATGTAAATATCTACCCACAATGCACTGCAGTAAAGAGCGGATCTGACAAAGATGTAGTTGTCGTTGTATAGACAGAAGAAATTCTGAGATGATTTAAGGACTTAAAACAGCAAAAGATTCTGGGATAAGTGACTTCAGCATCATCTGCAGTTCAAGGGAAGAACACAGTGTTGGAGAAGGAGAGAACTAACGGAAGAAATGACGCAACAATGTTTTGCATATTTCTTCTTTGAACATTAACTCAACAAAATAAGCAAAATTATCATATATATTTTATTTGTCACAGAAAAGTGCCTGTGCACATTAGACCCAGATGATGAGTAGACTTGCAAATTTTTGCAATAGTCTTAAACAAATCTTGACACCCTTCAAATACAAGGGTAAATGTAGATTCTTATTTGATGGCCTATCATTAATATCTAGACCAATGTCATTAAAATCAAATCAAACTTTAGACAAGACTATTTTATCATTTTGTGCGGGTAGCCTATTTTTTGTGTTTCGGGGTCCGAAAAGTCAACGGTTGCTTTAATGAGGATCGTGACTGAAAAAGGGAACCACTGCATTAGACAGTTATGGAATATCCTAATGTGGTGTCAGTATTACGATCAGGAAGGTAAGAAAAAAGCCAACAGGAAAATTTGTAGCCTTAACTGTGTTTTAGTGCACTGAGAAATCCAACCTGTCATAGGCACTTTAATATGGTTAGCTGGTTAGTTGACCAAGTTACTTAACTAGAAAAACTTGCTGGTTAAAGCTGGGGTACCCAACTTTTTTTTTTCTCATGTTAGTAAATTCTATGTCTACTCCCGAAAGTGTATTGTAAAAGCAGGACTTTGTAAAAAAAATATATATATAATAATAATAATCAGACTATCAGACCATAACATGCTGCCTTCATCTTTTTGAACTTACATCCCAATCCAATCCAACTTTACTCGTATAGATTTTTGCCAACACAAGGTCTCCAAAGTGCTGCACAGAGTCACATAATCACATAAATTGCATACAATAGCATAAAAAACATGAAAAGGTCAATAAAAACTAGCAATAGAAAACCACAAATAAAATAATAAAAGACCGTCAGAGGACCACACAATTCTCATGCCGGGTTAAATGCCCGTGAATAAAATTGTGTTTTTAAACAAGACTTAAAAGCATCAGTTGGCAGGGAAGTCTTTATACATGACACTTTGGGATGAGAGCTGATTGTCTTCACTTTTGAATCTGAAAAAGCTGCTCTAAAACTGTTCAAGCGGTCCAGAAATCTAGATGTGAATACAAGTGGTGAGCCAAAAAGTTTCTGAGAGCTAGCTTTGAGTTAGAAAGTTTTAAATACCTTAAATACTTCCTTATTTCACTGTTTGAAAAGTACTATAAATGGTAACACGAAGGTTTCATCACCATTTCAACTCCACAAATGAATTCGCAAAGTCTATTTGAATAACCAGTGTGTGATTAAAGCACACACTTAACGCTCTAAAAGCTAATTCTTTTCTCTGAATGTCAAAGGCACACAATCTACTGTACAGTGTGAGTTAATTCAGGTCAATGATTACCATTCTATAGAAAAGCAACCGTGCAGCTGTCCGAGTAATCCTGTGGATAAATAAGGATTACAGGCAGATTACTTCAACACTTCTCGACACTGATAGCTTTTATAGCCGTGCATGCACAAACATAACATACTGTGCGCACGACAAGCACAAATGATAAAGGTCAATTATAGCTTATCCAGATGTCTCCATGTGAAAAACCATCAGTCCCAATCCAGTCACTATGGCCTTTTCTCTAAGAATCAGGCATAAAAAGTACTGATGGGCCTGTCACGATAACAACGTTTCAAGTGCAAAATATCACAATAAACTATGGCTGCTCGATTATGGCAAAACGTTTACTCACGATTATTTGTCGCATAATTGCACTCACAATTATTTCGAACAATTACTTCAATATTTTGTCAACATTAGTCTGTAGAGCAAGTATGGACCAAATATATTTTATTAGTACACTTCAAAATTTGTTATCATGACAGACGTAGTTCCATAAGGCAGTGATTTTCAACCTTCAACCTTAAACCTGAGTTGAGGCACGCTTTTTGACCTTTTGGTAAATAAATCTGGTTTATAATGCTGGGAATAATGTCTGTGGTTATTTAAAGGTCCCATAACATGCAAAATCGACTTTTCAGAGGTTTTAACCTTCCTACAGTGCTATTTGGGCCTCGTATGTGTGCCCAAAGTGGTTTTTTGATTGATTCCCGCATGTTTTCGCTAGAGAACTGTCTTTTCCGTCCCCCTCGGCTGAGCAGGCAGACGGGGGCTCCTCACTAAGATGACGCGCTTCACAAGGATGACGCGGTGTTTAAGCCACGCCTCCGGGAAGCGCGCAGCCGCAGAATAAAAACAGCTAATGCTAATGCTACACAGTAATTACACGATGGATACGACAGATCGAAGAGTTAGCTTGTTATTTACCAAACGGCAACGTCCGTCGTCGAGGCACTGGAGCACGTCAAACTCCAGGTCAGATCCAGGACGTAGGACTCAGCACGACGCACCGTCAGGACGGATAAAAGGTTTATTCCCATGTTTGTGTATCGTTGTTTACCGGAGCACACGGCGCATGCGCACTATCTCCGCTCTAGGCTTCGGCACGAGTTGGGTGGGGGAGGCGCGCGAGTTGGGCGGGGGAGGCAGCCTGCTCTCTGTTCGGGGGGGTCAGATCTCAGAGTGAGCCGTTTGCTTTTGCAAGGAGGGGGGCCAGTCCAAGAAATGGGTGTTTTTTGGAAACTGTTATGTTATGGATATTGCACAACGCAAAATTTTATCAACAAAGCCCTTAGAATAGACTGTGTAAAGGGGAAAATAGCAGAATATGGGACCTTTAAATATCACTCCAAAATGGTATTGGTTTATTCTGATTCCATGTGTGAATAGCAATTGACAGTTTTTCAACAGACACGCACCTCAAGGCACACTAGTGCTCCCCCTGCTCACTGGTTAAAAAATCAAGACCGTAAGGAATGCGCTGTGGCTTTAGCAGTGACTATTAAACAAATCTATAACATGCAGAGATTTCCCTCAGAGATCAAGAGGGCTTCCATTTCTGCTGCAGAGGTGAAGGAGAGCTCTGATGCAGGTCTATCCTTAGCTGTAATCGATCTGCGGACACACAACCCTCGTCTTCCCTATCCTTTCAATTAGCCTGTCTTTTTCTCGTTCACTCCAGCCCCATCCATCTCCCCTACCCGGCCAGCGGTCTCCCATGTCAGTTTGTCGCTTGTGCGCAGCCCTTGATCTTTGCTAAACGCCTTGGGCCGAGCTTGGCTGCTGCAGATCTCCCTTGGTATTGCTGCTCTAGATCTTTCCATCCGGCTAATGCCACCGGCGGCTGGCAGCGCGATCGAGTGAACCCTGTTGCCACCGGTGCCAGAAGTAAACTATGGTATGTGTGGCGCAGGCTGTGGGGCGACTGCTTACGTTTCAATACTTCTGAATGTGTGGGTTTTGGGAGGAGGATCTCATTGCAAAGTATTGTGGTTGCGATTTACGTTTTTGAAGGGGACATATTATGCAAAATCAACTTGTATGAGCTAGGGCTGGGCGATATGGCAAAAAAATTGTTAGAATGATCTGGTGCCAGATCATGATTTCGATTTCATCACGATTCATGTTCACTTTGTATTGTTCTATTGCCTTTAACAGAGCTGAACGATTTAGGAAATATATCTAATTGTGATGTTTCTGAACAGTGTGACTGCAATTAGATTTGCAATTTATGTTTAAATAATAGGATTCAGTTCAAATTTACATTTTAAACATAATTTTGTCACTTTTACTCACATTTTGGTGCATTGAGTTGCGTTTGTTGTTTGTAGGCGTGTTTTTAGGCTTCTAGTCACGCTTTAGTTGCTTGTTTCAGTATAAATGCTAACTACAGTGTTAGCAGTTTTTATTCAAATCAAAGCAAGACATTTTGTTGTTTGTGGAAGCAATGTTTGCACTTAAATAATTGCATCCATTGAAACTGTGATTTAGGTTAATTGTGCAGCCCTGACCTTTAAGAGGTAAATAAAGTCATCTGCTCAGAGGCTTAAGAGGCTAAACAACAGGAGAAAACGTGTGTTTGAACAGACAGCTGCATTAAAAAGACAAATAGAGAATCACGATGCGACGATTTCACAAAAATAGCAGATTGTCACAGGGACCAGCTCACGATTCGATTTTTATCTCCGTATCGCTCAGCCCTAGTATGAGCTTTTAATCTTGTTACAATAGCGTTTCCTCATTATTAGTTTCACAAAGTTGTATTTTGATTGACTCTTGCATGTTTGAGTAATCATATTTTGGCCTGCAACTGTCGCTTTGGTGCTCAGAAATTTCATGTTCTCACTTTCCCCCATCCCTGCCCACATCCCTGTACTTAGTTGTGTTAATTTGAAAAGACTCCGAGTGATGCGTGTACTGTTCTAAAATGTCACGTAGACACTTAAAAACGATGGCAATGGCAATCTGTGCTTGTAAAATGTCACTATGAAGAGGTGGAGAGGAGTTTTGAACAGGAAGTCATTGGACCTTTTTCTATGATTAAGCTGTTTTAGATCAATATTGCAGTTTACAATGAACAAAATGCAAAATTATCATTTACTCCTGTCATAGTGCCTGAAAAAACATGTCTCCTTTAAAGTCAGATTCAGAGGGCTGTTTAAACTTGTGTAGGATCATTAACATTTGAGAGAAGACTGAAACTTCTACAGTATACTAGTACACAAAGTACGTGCATTTCAGATGTGTGGCTCCTGAAATGAAGTTAATTAAATAATGGAATCATTTGCCAGCTGCACAATGCAAATATTAAAATTGTAATTTCAATTTGATTGCAATTAAAGGGCATGTACCAGATTTTGAACCATGAGTGAAGAACACCTTCTGTGCTCACCACAGCAAACAATGTGATATTTGATAAAGCCAAGTTTAGGGCTTCTGAGGAGGCGATCTACTCTTGAGCTTGTATCCCACTCACACCTCAAAGATAGAAAAATGATAAGTGGAAGAGAGCGCAGGGCGGGAGGGACACGAATGGAGGAAGGGAGCGGGTGATGTAAATCAGTTAGGGACAGGAAGAGGTGTGGCCCACAGATTAATAAACTTATCTTCAACCATGACAGAGAAACAACCAGAAGCTGTTGTTTCCACATGGTTCTCATCCAACAATGTCTCTGATTGGATAAAATTGTCCTTCCATGGCTTTCTTATGGCTCTGATCCAAAAAAAATACATGTACAGGCAAACACTTTTCACAAATAGATAAAAGTCAGGCAGCAATAGTTTTTGTTGTAGATTTTCTACCTCTTTTTTCCAGACATCCCACAACCTCCCACATCTATCTTTATTTGTACAAATTAATGGCTGTGACATACTAATTCTGCCTACTGTGCCGCTAAGTACAAATGTCAACAATAGCTTTATGAACCAGACATGTGACAGTCTGACGTCTAGTGTTTTCAAGGACTATAATCCAAACTTCTACTGACAAAGCTTCTCTGTCAGAAGAAAAAAAAGAAATACACCTGTAATTAAAATCTATGAAATTCTTGCATGCAGAAAAATCCTCCAGAAGCACTGACAAAGAAAATGCAAGCTCAATTTATAGCCTTTCATAGATGAATATTCAAGACAATTACCCAGCATAGCCTGGCTCTTGTCCTATAGTTTTCTTTTCTTTTAGTTTTCGGACAGTACCCCTACCAAGCTTATTTTCATTCTGGGTTTTGGCTGTAGAAAACCACTTACTGTTCTGTTTCTTTCCCAGACATCAAACTAATTGCTTCTAACTAGGGCTGCACAAAATATCAAAAACATATTGTTATTGCCATAATAAGTGAAGAAAGTATTGCAAAGATGCACAACAATTTTGAATGGTCAAATGCATTAATCTTGCGTTTCTTGTGCGCCAGAGCTTGTTTTTACTTTTGACCAATCAGACGCACCCTTCGACGTTCGCTCCTAAAAGCCTCGGTTTGCTAAGTGCAGAAACAGCAAGTCAGTGTTTAAGTGTTTTATGATTAAAGCTCTTGCTTCAAAATCTTCACCAGTTTTTCCACTTTTTCATACACAGATAAATGAAGGTGAATAAAATGTCTGAAATGATTAAAATGCCTCAGTAATGCTTATTGTTTGCAGAGTAATGGATAAAGCAGCTCTAGGTTTTAACACTCCAAAGGTTTCCAATGTGTGAATATTTGTACCTGCTACTATATTTAAGAGTTGAGTACTTAATTGTTATCCTTTATACCTGGAAAAGAAATTTAAATATATGCAAATGAGTAGAAAATATTGTGATAACATCTTTATCGCAATACTTGACACCAATATCGCATATCGCACTAATTTACAATACTGTACAGCCCTATGTCCAACATATAACTCTTCCAAGTTCCTTACATTTGTATTTCTTTCTGCGTTGTAGTTTCTATGACTTTTCCGAAGTGGCAGGTTCAATGTGCTTCATACATTTGTGAAACATTGGAAATTCTTCATCGGGTCAAATGTCAATCCAGTTACAACGAGGTGTAATGTATTAACGTAATGCAACAAACTCTATATTTTCTCGATTATCTTTTTTTATCATCACAACAACATGGATAAAAATGTACTTGGGTAACATTGTTTTGGTTTTTTTGTCCGGTCAGTTAGTTGAAGAGTTTAAACGTCTTGCGGTTACCGTCAGCTTCATCGGGCTTGTAATAGATATTGTAAGCTCGGCATCACAGAATCAGCTCTCTCTCCTTTCTAACGGGCCGACGGTATCACGTTGCCTCTCGAGTCCAAACGTCCCACATCCGCAGAAGGTCACAGCGCTGTCCGGAGCTCTGCGGGGACTTGGACAAAAAGAGGACACTATTTACACAGCCAGGTCTCCAGGGCAAAAGGCTTTCGAGACATCGCAATGTAGCTGACGTCCCAAACACAAGCAACTTCTGACTTCTACGCAAAAAAAAATAAATAAAAAAAAATCATACTCCCGAGCAACACAAGTCCCTTAAACATACACCGCAGGGAGACAAGTTTCCCAGATGAGACAGCTAATTATTCTCACAGCATCAACTTCATTTCGTGTGCGCTGAAGGCAATTATTTGGTAATTCAGGTCAGGCAATAAATGAAATATTTTAAAAAGCAAGAAAGAGTCATTTCAACTTGGCCTCCTCTGAAGCCTTTCACATAATACATTTTTCTCTTGTATGTTAATGATGAATCCTCATGAATTAAAGTTACAAAACCAATAACTGACTACTAAACAATATCCTATAATGGTAAAGTTGTTAAAATATCGGTTGAAGGTGATTGAAAAACTTTAATGAAATGGGTACAATGGGAATAAATTGCTTTGTTATTGTATCTCAAGTGCACTATGAAACCATACAGAAAATGAGAAAATAATGAAAAATAAAAAAGATTTGCATCAATCTTCAAATGTTTTTGTTTTTATTGTTATTGTTATACTCTACAGTTCCATTTCCCGTTCATTCATATTCATTTAATATATCCATGCCTCACTGCTCTGATGGTGTGCCACTTTAGATTGAAACAAATTTCCTTAACTCCCACCTCTGATAATATGCATTTCAAAATACAATTTGATTTAAAGCCAATATGTCAAACAAATTACACCTTGCTATTGACATTATTGAATTGTAAGACCTCTTTGTCTCCTGATTGGTGCTGTCACCCCTCTGCTGAGTGGACAGCGTGGTGTGGAAGGCAGATGGAAGCGACAGAAGCATCCGTCTTGTCCAGATGCTTGGCAACACTGACAATAAGGTCACGACCCGGTGAGTTTCCATTTTTATCTTCCATTCTCCCCCGCCTCATCTGTTTTTCTCCAATATGCCATTTGTTCGTTTGAGCTGTGTATTAAATTCCACTGGATTTACATGATACAAACTTGTTCTGAAGGACTCTCCTAATCCTTTTGGTGTGGCTATTGGGGCTGAGCTCTGTTGGAGTAAAAACATGTTCTGTTGCAGGTCATGTCATGGGAGGGAAAAGACATGGTTAACACTCACTGTCCATTCTCACATTTGAAAATGTAATAGCACGGTTAGTGTGCTTCTGACATACTGCTCCATGTCCACACACGCAGAAGGCATATGCCTACTTGTTCGACACATGTAAGTGTCACAATTCTCATATATATATATATATATATATATATATATATATATATATAAAACGTAAAATATTAGAATGTTCTTTGGTTACTTGCCTAACAGGTGGATCACTGACTTCCTGACTGACCACCAGAACTATTTATTTTTCTTTGCCTGTTACTTTAATAAATCATGTCAACAACACTTATCTAAAGTAGGGGTGTGCCAAAATATTTAAATATCAATTTAGCGTGATACTAAATTTGGTGATACAGCAGCCCACAATATTGATACTGTATCAATCTCCATGAGTAAAGAGTTTAATTTATCGAATTATTTTGTGACAGCACTACAACTACAACTGTTGTTGCTGGTTTAGAACGGAAAAAACATTTGATATACTGTTTTGATGATTAATGGGTGTATTTCCTTTTAACTTTATGCAGGAATTGGTTTAACAAAGAAAAAATTTTGTTAAACGTATTGAGGTCTTTATAAAATAGTGACATATTTTAGAATAGCATGAACAATTCATTGATTATTGCATGTGTCGCAATATTGTGATATTATTGTATCATGAGTGGTATTGTGTATCGCATCAGGAGGGATCCTGTGGTTCCCAACTAATCCATAGTATATACCACTTATCTATATACTTAGTCGAAGAATTAAGTTAAAGTATATTTTTATTTTATTTTAGTAAACTCTTCATTGTTCATTCATTCATTGCCTTGTTATCGCCAAAGCAATGGTCAGTTTTGTTCACTGACAGTGGCAATAAAACATTGTATGATCATGGGCTTGAACAAAAGCAAATTAATGATCAAATGTAATGACTGATTTTGACCACATCTGCACAGCACATGATACATGAACAGTAAACCTGTTTATATTGGAGTTTCTTTTGTTCCCCTCAAATAAACAGAAACCAAGTCCACCAAACAGATTCAGCCTCACTTTATCACCGCCCTGACCTTTAGCATAATACAGTATTTGGAGCCAGATTAATATTTTGTCTTTTATAGTCACTGCCTTCCATCCCTTATTCTAATGCAGCAGGATTAGAGTTCCTTCCATCACTGATGCTAAAACTGGAACCACCACAAAAACGATGTGACTAAAACTACCAAGGATATACTAAATAAATAACTGGCTGACATACAATCTATAGTATAACAACTCCAATACTGTTCACCTTTCTGTAACTACCCTTCACCCGACACTTCCCGGGCTGGTGACAGAGTGCGAGAGCGTATCTAAAAATACCAACACGATCTGTGACTCTGTGAGAATTTCCTCCTTCACGTCATATCATGTCATAAGGATGGACGCCCCTCGAGATGTGCCGGATGACGGAGCTTTCCCACAATGCAGCGCTGTGCCGTGACGTGTACATTAATGGCGTGCACGCGGGGCTGGCTGCTGGCTCGGATTAGATTAAAGATAGGCTTTTCTAAGTGGACTTGTGCGCCTCTTGCTCGCAGTAGACTTTGGCTTATGCTGCCGCTCCACTTGCTGCCTCTCTCCTTACCCGGCCCCGGTGTCCCGTGGGCTGGGCGGTGAACTCCTCGCGGCTGCTGCGGAGAACACCATCACACACGCGGCGGTTGGCGTGTCCTCCGGTTTCCTCCCCGCACTTTCAACGCTGCACATTACAACTGCCGCAAGTGTGACTCCTTAACACCTGTGTAATGAGAAATTTTGCCACGCCGAGTTGAGAAGTAAAAAATGTCAGGAATACAAACAGTTTGTGCACAGAGGTGTCGGGAAAGAAGTAGAAAAGAAAAGTAATGACACATACTTGTATTTTTCAGAGAGGAATTAGCCTGTACGTCTGAGCTATCCGTGCATGTACTATGAACACAACAAAATCCAAAACAAAGGTTGTCTCAAATGCAGTATATTACACTTAAAATAGAAGTAGAAAGCCTAAATTGACTTATCTATCTATGTTCACAAAATGGATTGTTTTGCTTTCTTTTCTGCATCTTTTCTGTTTTTGGCACACACTTTGTTTACATTAGATCGTCTTATGGTATATTGAAATGGGCTGCAACTAACGATTATTTTGGTAATCCATTAGTCTAGTAATGTTTCTTTAGATGAATCAATTAGTTGTTTAGAACACGAAAGGCCTTTAAATATGAGATTTTTGCTAATTTTACCCAGATAAAGCTGAAGTGAAGCTGTCTGAGGCCGTCCTGGTCAAGAATATTTACAGATGAAAGAGTGTTTCATCAGAAGCACAACATTTTCACATTTCCCGTGTTATTTTGGCTTTCTCTGAGTAATAAGACCTTTTAACAATTATTCGATCAGTATTTATAATCGATTAGTTGCGATTACCTTATTGCAGCCCTAAAATTGAAACCATGTTGTTTGATGAGTGGATCAATGCTAAACTAGATGTTTGCAGAGGTTTTTTTTTTTCTCTGGGTACATTTTGTTTTTCCTGTTTAGAAAATATGGCAAAAGCAGCACATTGTAAAACATATTATTGAGTGCAAACCTATTACGCTGCTAAAACATACTTTGGGATGAAAGCATGTTGGCTGTGCGTTGGGCTGCTTCAGTTCGCCAATGAAAAGCTGTTCGCATACGGACTGGATCATAAATCAATATTTGTGGAGAAAAGACATTCTTTTTCCGACTAATGTACATTTGCCTTGCGCCGTACCGTCATTCACTATGGTAAAAATACCCTGTCAAAACTGTCAAAACACATTCCATCCTACCAAATGCAGATAGTAACGTAGTAAACTTATGGGACCAAACTTTTGACAGCCTATAAATCCAACCACCGGTGCTTCCGTGTACTTCTTTGATCGCCTCTTTTTCGCTTTGCCGCCTTACCAGGCACCGTGGCATCTCCCGCAAGGAAGCAATGACATACATAGCAGCAGCGGCGCTCTGATTTCTGACAGGACGCTAAGCTCCAAGGCAAGGGTTGTCACTGGTTCCGTTTGTAGCGATATCTCCCTGCCATACGTTCAATTGTGTTCACTACAGATTCTGCCGTTTGGAAAGAATGTAGAGACAGAGCGAAATTACTCGGACCCAGCAGACGGGTTAGGCTTTGGAGATGTCAGCAAATCTGCACTGAATTTTGTAAATTCGTACTCACAGCTGGTCGTTGAATGGCTATTTTGACATTTGTATTTTTGTCTGGTAACGAAAAATTGTGTTTCAAATGAGAAGAAATGGGAGAAAATGCAGCTTTGTAATGTCTACTTGGGAAAGAATTATTGCAGTTGAACTTTTTTCCAATTGGGTTGGAAAACTGAGCAAAATCAGGTCACAGCAGACAAAAAAGCGGGATAAAGCTTGAGTAACTTGTTCTCAGCTGCCAGATTTTTTAAGCATCGAGTCGTCTAATCAGTCCCCCAAGCTCGGGGCAGCCTTATTATTCTCACAGAAATACAGAAGCACATCCAAATATCTCCGTCACATTGGCTACAACCGGGGCACAGGCGGCCAGTGCTCAAAGCCCAATTCTCTGTTTCAAGATTTTTGAAGCATAAAGAACCCTGCTTGCCATACGAAAAGGTGTGCGCTATGCCAAAAATACATGATATCACAATTTTTTGGGAGCTTTTTTCTTCTATTTACCCTGAGAAGAAAGAGTTCACACTTCACTGTGATTGGTTTAATCTACCTGTCATTCACTTAGAGCTTGACAGAGGATAAGAAAGAGACTGTAAAATCTGCATACAACATAAAAGCACTGTATCACAATATGACAAACTGACCAAAATTGCAAATCGCCACAGGATTAGATCACAATTACATTTGGTTTTCATCATATTTCCAAGCTGTAGCAGCAGTACTGTCATACATATTTTTTATAGGTACCAACTAGAACTGAACGATTTGGGAAAGATTGTAATGTTTCTGTTTGCGATATTTGCAAATGCCCTCATGCTCTCTTCGTTTGAGCAATGCACATTTGGTAACAGAGCAATATATGTTTTCACATCAGGAAAAAAATACTTATTGTATTTTTAAAATTAGCATAAATTGTATGTTAGATGATGTTTTGGACTGCCCATGAAAGTTTCGTAGTAATAAAATAAAAAAATAAAACAAAAAATCTATCCCAATGATAGTGGGAGGGTTAGATTTTCAACGTGATGTGTTTAAATAAAATAATTCAAAGTTGACATTTTAATTGCATCCAGAAGAATTGACAAAAACACTCAAATATAATATAATAACATTTTGGAACATATTATACACGTCTAAAACACAGGGTTACCTTTTTTTTTACTTTTTTTTTGGCAGAACAAGAGGATATTTTGCCATGTTTGGAGAAAATTTTGGTAATTAATAAAATGCAGCCCTTGCAATTTGCCTATACTGTGTGCATTCAAATTGCAATTTCGATTCTGTTGCATTGTTATGGAGAACAAGAGGATATTTTGTCATTCTTGGAGGAAATTATTGTAAGTCAAAAATTGTAGACTTTCTGATTTACCCACTGTATGCATTGAAATTGGTGGTTTTGATATGATTGTGATTACTCTTGCAGCCCTAGCATCAACTATGTGGCTGCAGGAAATGGAAATCCAAAAAGTATTTTAAAACAAAAACTAATTCTGGGAATATTGGCACATAAACATGCATCTAGATTTTGAAATTCAAACTGCTCAAGTGTTCTGATACTTCCACACACACTGATGGAGTCAAGAAGATGCAATGCTAATTCATGCTAGCAAAAAAAAAAAAAAAATAGCACACGGAGGTCAAGGTACAAGCTACAATGCACCTTATTCAAATAACTATCTTTTTGTATGGCGTATTCCAACTGATCTTTGCAGTCACTTTTTGCTATATATTAATGTAAACAAGTTGCAAAGTTACAAATTAATTATGCTGTTTTCTCTCAAATATGAGCTTCAGGTAATACAGGCAATTCTTAAAGGTGCTGTAACAAATGTTTTGTGTTTTGAAAAACAGAACTAGTAAATTTTGCATTTAATAAAGTAAAATCTGTTTTGCCCCAGTACATATATATCGTAAAAGCATCTATTTGGGTGAAAATGATACCACTTTCTCTGCATTTATTTATAGAGCCTTTTATTCTACGAGAAGCAGGAAGTGCACTGTTAGCATGCTAATGTTTGTTAGCTTTACCCGGAACACTGTGGGCTCAAACACTCATGAAAAATGCTTATAAACTCATCACAGTGAATATTTCGGAGGCTGGGACTGCATTATTAGGTAAGTGAGCTATACATGTCTGTTGTAAAGACTTAAATGTTTTTTTTTCTGTTTTTAACCTTTCAAAACAGCAAAAATAAGGTTCAGCACCTTTAATTAAAGCTTACATTAAAGCTTGCAGTTGGTTGAAAAGGCTTCTTAGCTTTTAAGGTGGAATTGCATGACGATTGCTTTGACCTTAACCTTATTTATTCAACCAGTATTTTTTTTTTTTTTCTCTTCTGCCTCTGTGACTGCACAAGAGTTTCCTCATATTACTCACTCTGCAGTTTCTCAGCAGTGGACGTGCTGTGATGGCTTCTCAATTTTCTTGACACAATCTGTGATCTCAGCAGCACAACAAGATAAATAAATCAACGCAGTGATGGGCCAACAGGACACAAACATGACTGACATTGACCTCCCAGAACCTGGGAGGCTATACAATTTAAACTGACCTTGAAGCTTTAATGTACATTGGATCCATATTATTGATGTATTGACTGACCAAGTTGAGCTTATGTTCGAATGAAAACACTAAAGAAAAATAGATGCAGTGGAAGACAGGGGCGTAGCACCAAATTCTGGGCCCCAGGTACAAACCGTCTTGATGGCCCCCAATACATAATTTTGTATATGATTTATTTAACCCTAAAAATTTGGTTATTATTGTTATTTTTATACATACTTTTACACGTCGTCTGATTTATTTATTTACTTGACATTTTATTTTGTTTTTGCAATAATTAACCGACCAATTTCACAAAGATCTCGATACGTATTATTACATACTAGCTGCAAATTATAATTACTAGTTTTATTTTTGCTAACCACTTTGCTAATATGTAATGAAGGACTGATGGGGCCCTCAGATCTCATGCACACTTTTATTTACTCTCCGAAGCACTTTATTATTGCATTTTATTACAACAGAAATACATTAAAGCATAGAAAAATAGAACTGAGGGAGCCCGGGGAAACCAGTACCCTTTAACCCCCCAGTCCGACGCCCCTGGTGGAAGAAGAAACATTTCCCTAGTGCAAAAAAAAAGTTTCAGGAGCTTTGACTTCACATATTTATAATGATTTTCAACCAGTATGCCGGGGAATACTCGTGTGCCTTGAGGAATTTCCAGTGTTCGGAATGTCCTGAACAAACGTCTGATCATAAAAAGAAAGCAAAACATGGACAAAATGTGTACGTTAAACACCCCATTAATATTAGTTTACATTTAAGAGTCACATGTGGTATCCTATTGAAGAAAAACAGGGACATAGTATTGATTTGGTGTGATAGGCTGCTATGGAAGGTAAGACTATTCTATCTTATTTTTAGCGCATTGTTTTTCAACCAAACATGTGTGTCGTGACTGTTGAATATTACAGCAGACAAACTACTAACACATTACCAAATCAGACCTTTTAGTAAAAAATGTTATGTATAATATGGCCGATAATATCCATGCTTTCTGGTTCTTTGTTGATCGGTTTTATGGTTTATTTTCATTTGGGAATTGTGATTTTTTTGCTTTTGCTTTACTGTTTGGTACAGATGTTTGCTTTGGACACTCCAAAATGGTAAATAATTCAAATATACTCATGTGTGTTTCCATTGACTCTGCAATTTACGCTGCAATTCTTTAAGTACCATCATTTCATCCACAAACAGCTAAATAGCCTGCCTCTCTGCAGTTTAGATCTATTCTGAAATACATGTGATTCTGTTATTAGTTTTGAAGGCCTATGTCAGCCTTTTTGTCAATTCCCCTGGACGCGTATAAATTGTGAACGTAAAACAAATCTAATTAGTAAGTCACAACTCTAATCGCAGTCGCAGTGCTTGTCAGAAAAAGTGCAATTAGATATTTTTCCCAAATCGTGCAGTTCTACCTCAAGGCATATTAGTGTTCCTCGGCACACTGGCTGAAAATCAAGGCTCTAGTGCAGTGTTTTTCAACCTTTTTTTCAGTCGTGGCACACTGTCTTTGGTTGAAAAGATACCATGGCATACAATCTTCTAAACATTAGCAAATCAGATCTTTTAGTAAAAAAGAAATTACATATATAATGTTCGTGGCACTGTCTGGTTCTTTGAAGTTGGCAATGGTGAGCGTTTTGCTTTCTTTTTTTGGTACAGTTCAGGATACGCCAAAAAGGTAAGGTGTTAAATTAATCCATTTGTGAATCCAAATTGAACATTTTTTCAAGGCACACCTGGCAAAAAGGCACATTAGCATTCCCCGGCACTCTGGTTGAAAACGAAGGCTTTTGGTGGACAGGAACTGTACTGACAAGTTTATATCACACATACCATACATGTCTTGCCTGATTAAATATCCTATGTACGTTTGTATGTATAAAACGCAAAAGCAACAAATGAATGGTTATGTTTCAAATTGTTATCCCACTTTTCCAATTTGTCACTGTTTATTGCATTTCTTTTTCTGTTTAGAGACCGCATCTGTGAGAGCGGAGTTGAAAGGACACGCTCGGAGCTGATATCATTTAATGCCATTCTAGGGAATAATGCTGTCATTTCACTCACAGCTCTGTAAGGGGCTGCTGTGTGATTGCACCAGCAGCTGGAGAGAAACGAGCCCGCAGTCATTACAGCTGCTTGTAAATGCATCCAAGCCAGCCGGCGCCAGATCGATTTTTCTATTTCTGATTGGCCCTCTGTTGTAGCCCGGAGAGGCCCCTGTGAAAAGGCTGCTGGCGGCTGAAAATGCAAAGCCTAATTGATGCTGTCACGGTTTGAAACAGGTTATAATTTTTTGTGCACCGAGAACATTTTATCTCCATCTCAGTGTGGCAGCTACTACTCTGACAAAAAAAAAACATCTAGCACTCTGACCTCAGCTGGTAGTTATTCTCCCAGAAAATTTGTCGTATTCAGGCAAAACGCGGAGCCAGCCTTGAAGAGATATAGTCAAGAAATTACATGGTACAAAATAGAGCTAAGTGGCAATGTGTGGAGCTTCAGTGATGATGATCCAGTGCAAAGCTATTGTAGAACGGTCGCCATGAATGCTGTCCATCAAAGCAATCACAATTTCACAAAGTAGCCCTATCTTGTGATCAAAGATTTTTAAGTTAATGGGAAAAGGAATCTATTTAGTTGTATAGTGGATTGTTCATGTACAAGCAGCTGATCAGAATCAGAATTATGGTTGCTCCATTTAGCCATATGCTGTTATAATATAGAGTGAAAAATAAAGAAATTAAAGGACACATATTCTGCTACAGTGACTTTTCTGAGCTTTTAACCATGTTCTAACAATGTTCCGTCATCAAAAACATACCTGAAGTTTCATCTAAATTCACGTAACCTGGCTCAGGCCAGATTGATATTTGTAGCACTCTGAGTTTAGTTCTACACATTATCAATCTGGACAGGCTCTCGCTGAAAGCTGTTGGGAAAATGCAATTCATTTCCCTTTCAGTGTTTACAGAACATTTCTATCACATGGAAGACTTTAGTGTTACTGCGATATATTTTGTTTGTTGCGATATCATTAATGCGTTAGCCAATATTGCAATATCGATACTTTTGCGATATATTGGGCAGCCCTAATTCTGGCCCTTGTTTACAGTATGGTTGCTAGGTAACCAATGTATTATCATACAGTATATGCTGTTCATGTTGAAACTGGAAGTAACATTACAAACTTGACAAAAAATGTGTATATATGCACTCATATGCACTTTAACTTTACATTTCAAATACAATTTCCGCATCCAAAGACTACATCCACTACTAACAATTACTTGGATAATCCACTTTTTTTTTTTCAATTAGTCAACCTTCAATTTTCTAAACGGATGTTTAACCAAATAAGACGCAAATATGATGACGTAAGGCTTCTAGATAGAGAATATCTAAAAATAAAAAGTAATATTAATGAAAATCTGAAAATGCCCATTGCATTTTGACATTTTGATTTAAGTATGCCATCGTCAAACATTGTTTTTTCACTCCATTTCCAGTCTGTACAATCCAAATAACAATAAAGATATTGAAAATACAATCACTGAGTCGATTAGTCACAATCATTACGATTAATCTTTGTAGCGCCAAAAAAATATATATATTAGAAAAAGTATAACACAACCTACATGACAAGCCACATGTATAATGTAAAAATCAAACATGTTTTTATATTTAACAGGTTTGCTTGCTCCAAAAAAAAAACTGAAATCCAAAGGCCTCATCAGTGCACCCATCGAAGAATTTGAACAGGGATATAAACAGCCCCCATCTCTCTTACTGAGGGATTTGATGCTCCTCTTTGAAAGTATTTCGAGTCCAACGGTGCACCTCTGCGGTAAGGGACTAATTATGCTACTTTTAATCTCCCTAGCCTTTTTAAGCAGACATATAGCCACAAAGACGCTAAAGTAGAGCCGTCTCGAAACAAGATGAAAGCCTAAACAAATTGAAACGGGATATCGGATGCGGAGATACGTTGTTGGAGAGAAGACGTGTGCGATTGCGATAAACATTTCTTTGGTGCTGCTGATAGAGCTGAGAGGGTTTGGAGATACGATCTTAGGAGTAAAAAGTATTGGTTGAGATTGCGCCAAGTGGTTTTCCTGCACCTTACATTGACACGAAAGCGTCGTATTAAAAAAAAAGACACCTTTTTCCTCACCTCTTGACTTCATTAGCCTGATCGCGTAGACAGCTTGCTGGTGTAATTGGCTGCCCTTTATCTAATGTCCACAGCAGAGTACAAGGTAATAAGGAAAATCGCCTATGTTTATTCTCTGCCTCTAGACTCGCCAGTATTATTGAGGCTGCACAATTTATTGGAATGAATCGAAATCGCAATTTGAAATGGTGCTTTCAGACTCAATTTCAATAGAAAAGCATGTTCTCAATACAATAAATCAAAATTTTAGATAACTTTACTTTATTTACTAAACTTTGTGCACTTTTAATAGTTTTGAGAAAGCTCCAAATCATTCTAAAACTGTTGAGGAGAGGTCAAATGTTGTTGTTTTTTTTCTTTAATCAATACTAGTTTTGATACTAGCTGTTATATCCATTATTAGATTTTTCATTCTTTTGACTAGGACTGGGTGATATGGTGATAAAATCGAATTGTGATCTCATTCCTGTGACAATGTTATGTTGGTAAAATCATATCCTGATTCATTAATTTTCTCTTCCCTGCAGCTCTATGCTCCAACAAAGACACTTATTCCCACCTACAGCACATTTGGTCAGCCTGAACAATGCTCTGAGTGAGTGACAGGTTGATTTAACCGATTTCAATGAATGCGTAAACTTTCAGAAGAAGGAGATGACTTTGGTGACCTCTTCAAGACACTATAAAAGATGTTAAGTTTACATGGATTGTGATAAAATCCAAATTGTGATCTGACTCCAGCAAAATCTTGATATACAGAACATACTTTTGATAAATTGCTCAATTACCAAATGGTTGCAATTTTCGAGTAATAGAATGTCCTCTACTTATATAATAGTTTACCCTGATGTTTTAACATTTGAAAAAAACATGCATAAGATTCTTGTGTTAGTTAAGCACAGGGTTATTCAATTGAAGGCCTGGGGGCCAGATCAGGCCCTCCAGACAATCTGATCTGGCCTGTGACCAATTTTCCAAATATTATAATATACATCTTTTTTAGTTTACTGGTTTAATTCTGGCTTAGTACTAGTTTAGACCTGGTTTGGTCTTGGTTTTGTCTTTGTCAAGTGTTTTTCCACTTTAGACCTAGTTTGATTTTGGGATAGTCCTGGTTCAAACCCCGTTGGTATCTAGTCTAGTTTTAATTTTTTAGTTCCTAGTTTTTTTCTGGGTCATTTCTGGATTGGCAATTTTGGAGCGCAGTGCTGGCAACAGTCTATTGTATTTTATTTTTCCACAAAAATGTATTATATCAGTAGTTGTTGTATCATTATTGAAAAAAGATCTAGTGTTGGAGATATTTTGTGCAACCCCAAATTGTGTCAAAGTGATTGTTGTGCATCCTCTGAAAAATCTGGCCCTCAGGAAAATCAAAAAGATGTTGTTTAGCAGTTCAGACTTCTATATTCGATATTACAGCTCATGGACGTGTTTAAAATGTCAAACTGAATGCTGATTTATAACATAATTAGCAATATTCTTCAAAAATACTGCAATCTGATCTTTTTTTTTCACCAAAATTGTACGGTCAAAATCAGATCAGATAAATTACATCAGATCACAAATGTTTTCACCCAACTCAAACGTTCTCACTTTTGTGTTTATTCGTCCTGACCCACTTTGTAAAACACTGTAGTTATTTTTGTTGCAGACTACAAAGAGGGAAGTGACATGCCACTTCTGTCAAATTATTCCGGACCAGTGTCTCTTGATGCGATTCGCTGGAGACAGAGCATCTCCACTGCTTCCAATTAAGAATTTCCGCAATGATATTGTTATGGTGCCATGTTGTATTACGGCGCAGTCACTCAAGGAAAGTCATGACACGGCAAATCACGACTATTTGTAGAAGACAGTGCGGCGGATCAGCTGTAGCACTAGTTCACATGACATACTTTACTGAGATGATAAAGTTGTGTTATCTTTAAAGCTAATTTGTCACATTATTAGACCATATACAGATGCAGTGACGTGTTAAATACTCATAATGTGACTGTTAGTGTTGTCATGATACCAAAAATCAAGCTTGATTCGATACTAAGGATAATACTCGATTGTCAATACCGATTTTGATACTAGACTAATAATGAAAAATGCTATTCTTTTAATTTAAGATTTTAGACATTAGAACCACATTTTCAACAAAAAAATAATACGATTTTCTTTATTAAACATTGTGGTCTTATTATAGTTTTGATTAAGCTCAAAATCACTCTAAAATTGCACACGAAAAGGTCAGAATTTGCCCTTTTAATATGATTGTTTTTAAAGTATCGATACTTGTTGAAATGTATCTAGTTATCTAGTTTACTGATTTCCAATACTTCTGTTTAGTTTTTGATGTGGACATTTTTTTTGTCAAGATGTGCTGGGGCCACTAACATTTGCCGATATTGATTTCAAGATCTTAAAAAACATGGCGATATCCAAAAATTGCTGCGAGTTGTATTTATACGGGGTAAAAAAATCATTTGTACCACATTTGTGCAAACATACAGACATATGTTTAGCCCAATTGTTCTCCTTTTCACTCCTTTGTCTGATCCGATGTGCTGAGAACAAACTAGGAATGAAATATGGGCACTTATACTAGGCAAACACCAAAAATGTTGGTGCTAAATATTGTTTAAAGAAGTTTTCAATATTGCACCAATACCAATATCTGGAAAAAACCCAACAATGTCACAGATATATCGACCATCCCCAATATTTATATAATCAGAGCTTAAACCAAGTCTAAACTGTGGAATTAATTATGATCAGGTCTTACATGGTCTACCATCTGCTTCACTTCTTCAAAATGTTTTTGCTCAGAGGCGTTTCTAGGGGAGTGGGCTCTCAAAGGCAGTATAGTGGGGGTAAATAACAACTTTAGTTTAGCTTTACTTATAAAATTGCACTATTTTATGACAAAAACTGAAAATAGACATAAGTAAACCCATGATTTTTCTTATTTAAAATGATTTAGGCACAAAAATGAAAATCAAAATGCACGTGGTAAATTAAAAAAAATATTCACCTTAAAGGTCCCATAACATGCAAAATCGACTTTTCAGAGGTTTTAACCTTCCTACAGTGCTATTTGGGCCTCGTATGTGTGCCCAAAGTGGTTTTTTGATTGATTCCCGCATGTTTTCGCTAGAGAACTGTCTTTTCCGTCCCCCTCGGCTGAGCAGCAGACGGGGGCTCATCCCATGGATGACGCGGGTTCCCATGGATGATGCGGTGTTTAAGCCATGCCTCCGGGAAGCGCGCAGCCGCAGAATAAAAACAGCTAATGCTAATGCTACACAGTAATTACACGATGGATACGACAGATCGAAGAGTTAGCTTGTTATTTACCAAACGGCAACGTCCGTCGTCGAGGTACTGGAGCACGTCAAACTCCAGGTCAGATCCAGGACGTAGGACTCAGCACGACGCACCGTCAGGACGGATAAAAGGTTTATTCCCGTGATTGTGTATCGCTGTTTACCGGAGCACACGGCGCGCATGCACTATCTCCGCTCTAGGCTTCGGCACGAGTTGGGTGGGGGAGGCGCGCGAGTTGGGCGGGGGAGGCAGCCTGCTCTCTGTTCGGGGGGGTCAGATCTCAGAGTGAGCCGTTTGCTTTTGCAAGGAGGGGGGCCAGTCCAAGAAATGGGTGTTTTTGGGAAACTGTTATGTTATGGATATTGCACAACGCAAACTTTTTTCAACAAAGCCCTTAGAATAGACTGTGTAAAGGGGAAAATAGCAGAATATGGGACCTTTAAAGACTGGCCCTGGTGCCACCCTTGGACCACCTCAGTGAAAATAGTCTGGACTCATGGATTCATTAAAATATCAATTTGCCTTTTGAGTTTGCGCAAAGGGAAATATTACAACATAATTTACATATTCTAAACAACTTAAATGTACATTATTACTAGTGAGTGAGCTTGCCTCTCCACGGATCTCACCTGTAACCTTTTTACACTGAGTCAACACTGGAACAAATATTCACATTTCTTGTTAACTGCATTTTTTTAAAGCACAAAATGGTATAAGAGACAAAGCCAACTGTAGAGATGCACATCACAAAACAAATCTAAAACCCACAAAGGAATAAGACAAGAGAGAATTATTCTTTCATATAGTGAGGACCATTGTGCTCTGAAATCTATAATACTGTATGAAAAACAAATTAAAGCAGCATATTACCCAAACCTCATCACATCATGGTGCTAAAAACAGTGACAGTCACCAAGATACAAACACTCTTCCACAAACGGATAATGTTCATTGATAAAGTATTCCATCCAATTGTGGGTTATTTTATTACACTTCAAAACAAAAGCCTCTGATGATGTCTTTGGTTAACTTTAACTTTCACCCCCCGCTTTTTCTCGCCATTTCTAAAGTGAAGAGTTAATCCTTTATTGCTGTTCTCAAAAAATAGCCTAGTTAAGTTGATGAATAGCTGGAAAACCTAACGGTGCTGTACCCAATTGTACCGTCTGAAAAATATGAAAATTAGAGCAAGCAGCAAGTTCCATTTTAAACTGTTTGCAACTGTTCAAAAGTATTCGTCACTTTCCTAACCCATTCCTAGCATCCTAATTCTTCACCAAGATTAGTTTACAAGTACTTTTCACAACTTTCAGAAGCCAGAGCGCAGTTTTTCAAGCAACTGCTAACAACGACTAGCATGCTAACAGTGCACCAGTGTTACTTCCTGGTTTGCGGCCAGTAAGAATGCTTTATGATTAGCACACAGCACAGCACACAGCATCTCTTATTTTTTATTTTTTTTTATATATATGTTTTTTTTTTTACTTTCACAGTTTTACAACAACTCTGTAGCAAAAAGCACATTTTATACAAGAATTTTAAAAAATTGATACAGACATTTTGAATTGCATGAGTGTGATGGCCGATGAAGATTCTATTTATTTTGAATAGCTTCTATATATTGTATTAAATTAGATATTTTGCTTTTGTCAGCTATGTTGTTATAGTCTATAACACATGTAGATAATTATTTTATAATCTGAACACTTAAATTATAATATTGATTTATTTTATACAGCCTATACAACTTACATATACAGCTTTTTAGTTGGATTTCAAGATTTTGGATTATTAAGATGCACTGGAACTGTATCATATTATAATTAAGTAGAATTAATAATAACCAAAAAGAAAAGGTACAAAATGCTCCTCATAGTTACATGCAAATTCTCCAAAAAACTGCAAATTTTTTAAAGCAACTTAATTAAAGAAAAAAGGCAGCTGATTTCAGGTCACTGTTATCATCATCACAAAAAAAAAAAAATGGACCATGTTTTAAATTTCTGCCAAAAGAGCTACGCAACGCTGCTGGATCCAATGTCTATCACAAAAATACAACATTTCACAAAATAAATAAAGTACAGGGCAGTGGGCGTTTCTGAAGCGTAGGGGGCGTGTCTGAGCTACAGCGTATTGAATGCAGCAGAATGAAGATGACTCAAACACAAATGAATCACTCTAAATATACCTTTGAGTGGGTAACTGAGAAGGGGAAACAATTACAGCGTTGTTAAAAGCTCTTAAAAGTTAATTTTGCGTAATGTCGACTTTAAGATATCAGTAAATCTATGTGTAAACCTAAGCTCATACCTGCCCCATGACTCATACCACTAAAAATAAAGGATAAGACATAATATTTCAGTACTTTCTGTTCTTTGAAGCCTGGATGAACAGAGCACTTAGCAATAAAAACTAAAAGAGCGATTCTTTTGAGTAGGTAGGGACCATTTGGTGGAACAAAATAAACCTCTTGACGTTTTTTTCTTCTCTGTCATGATGAGTGGCCTGGCCTTTGCTCTTTTGCTTGGCTGCTCTCAACATTATCCAATCTCCAGACTTCCTGCCACATAGAGACGCATGATAAAAGACCAAACGGCTTATTGACTCAGACCGCTAAGCTTCATCGAACATCTCTGGGAATCGATTGGTCAAATCTTTGGTTGTTTTTGCTGAAAGTCCTCTAGCCAAGCGGTCTCTCTCTCTCAGCCTTATCACGGACTGTATCGCGGACTGCACGTCAGGCCCCTCCCGGCTAGATCAGGGCAGATTAAAGCTTGTATGGGAAACACAGAGCTCGCGTCGACTCGTGCAGATCACCACCCACTCTGCTACGTATGAAAACACAGTGTCGCGAATGGAAAAAGTGACAGTAAATGGATATCTCGTTTGATAATGAAAATGAAAAGGAAGTATAACTTGAAACTGCACGGACCATAATCATATCCATACCATATCTTTTTTACATCTTTTAATAGTCCTCAAAGGTCAGCTGGACTGTTTAGAAATTAGGGCTGTGGTCGACTAAACAAATTCTTGGTCGACTTAAGACCCGCCTCATCGACTGATTAATCGACTAAAAGGGGGCGTGGCAAAAATACATCAAAACTATGAAGTAGCTCCATGTATCTGACCAAAACTGCACTCAAAAAAAAACAAAACTAAACAGGGGTTCGTGCAAAAATAACAATTTATACAGAAAAGTACAAGTAAACAGTGTATTTATACGTTAGAGAGGCAGATTTACTCCAGAATCTTTAGCTAACTCACTCTAGTTCTTCTCGTTTTTGCTGTTTTTGCTAAATAAATTTGTTGAACGCAAATAAAATAATTAGTCACCTAATAAAAATCTTGGTCGACTAAGACACCATTGACGGATTAATTGACCAAACGACTAAAGGATTACAGCCCTATTAGAAATGAAGACATTTTGACTTCCATTCAATATAACATAAATGGTTTGAGAAGCTAACTTTTGCACTCTTCTGAACGGCATTTATACTCTCCGGAACGCCAATTGCACCTGCTTCGATGGACCACTCATAGACAAACAAAGGATTACATTGTTTTGTTCTCAGTATTGTTATTGTGCAAATCTTCCAAACCAGTATTTTGATAATATCTTGTAAGGTAGACCAGTGATACTATAACCCAGGGTATAATCATTGGGCCATACAGTACACATACAGTATGAGTCAATAAAGTGTCCAAATATGGGACGTGAGAGGAGACGTGTCAATGAAAGTAAATAAACGGAGCAAGGAGAGCAGAGGAGGAAAGAACGAGAGATGAAGGGACCATGCCAGACTGCATTTTTTGGGCCCTATCTAAACTCTAATATGATCTAATTAGTTCATATGGAAACAGGTCCCAAGTTACTTTGTACAGGAAAAACTTGGGCCACAAGGTCAAAAAAGATTCGCAGCCACACCTCTACTCCAAACTTGACTCTAGATCAATATTTTTTTTCCATACTCCAAGCATATTTTCATGTTTTTGCAGCTGAAATGTAACAGCACAAGACATCCTGGACTTCAAATTGAGTTCTAACAGCCAAAGGTTTTAGATTTTTAACAATGATTGACAGTGATATTTTCAGACAGGTCGGACAGAGGCAGATGTTTTGGAGAATGTCACTCACAAAGGATTGTCTGAGGCTATTTTCGCACCATGACACTGTCACATTACATAGTCGCATCTCTCTGTAAATTGGAAAGTTCTAATTATTGCCGTAGTCCAAATATAATGTTGAAGAAGGCTGTTCCTGTTAATTTAACAACTAATCTAAATAAAGAATGCAACTAAACCTAAAACCTAAACTTTTATTGAAACTCATCTGAACATGTTTCAATACAGAAAAAAGAAAAACACATAAAGGTTGGACAATCACCGGGCAGCATTAGGGTTTAACATAAAGATATACCCAAACATGGCAATGCAGACAGACGTACTTTGCCCTTACTTTTTGCATTTGTGGACTGGAAAGATATTCATGCTTTTCTCTCCGTTTAATTTAACAAAAGAATGTGCCGATCACTTTCAGCAAGAGCCTTTCTAGATTAATAAATGTATAGAACTCAATTCAGAGTGCTACACATATCAATCTGATGAGCCAGCTTAATATGAACTAGTACCACCTGGTAACATTAAAGAAACTGTGATTATTTTGAGAGGATTTTTTTATTTCTTGAAATTGTGTTTGAAACGTTTATGTATACTAATACTAATCTTGATAATTAGTCATTACAAGGTTGCAAGTACATAATACATTTAAGCAAACTACTCAAAAGTACTGATACCCAGATACTAATCTATACTAAAACTCATTTGATTTTGAAGTATCGATACTGATGAAAAAGATCACAAAAACAGGAACAAGTCTGACTTTTCTTAATCATTTTAGAATGGTCTTAGAATAGTTGAAAATTATATTCTATTATCCAAAAAAATGTGTTTTTATAATCATTGTGGTATCAAAATCAATATTGAGTATCAAACTTGTTGCTTAGTATTGACATCCATATTGAAGTTTAAGTACTGTGACAACACTAATTTGAACACATAACTTATAATAGGTTTGTTAAACGCATAAAGTAATATTTTGATAGAATTTTATTACATTTCTTACATATACTGCCAGTTGACTCATGATAAAGTTCTCTTCTGTTGCCGTTCTCTTTCGTTTCCTATTAGGCCTATGTTCGGCTGCAAATGGTCTTTGAAATGGAAAAGCACAAGTCATATACAAACATATTTTTCTCCACTAAGAAGATGCCCCCTCACTTAAATCAATACTTGTGGCCGCTGCAATCACTACGATAATTGTACAGAGGCAAAGTGGTGATTCTAAAACATCTGAGATAAATTTACAAAGATAAACAAAGCCATTACCATGTTCCTTCCATTACTGCGCAATAACAGCAGACCACAAGCAGTTTACACCCAGACTTTATGACTTATCCTTATTCTAATCACGATGTTTGTTTCCAGTTAATTCGCACAGTTAGCCGTCATTCTTCAGTCTGACTTTTTTTTGTAAGTTCCCTCTCCTTTCTAACACTGCTAGGCGGTTTACGAGAGCCCACAGATGTTTTTGCTTGTGGTGTACAATTCTGAACAAGTCTGTCTCCGAAAAAACATTTGTCAAAAACACACAAAAAACCTTGCCTTGCCAAAAAGCTTGTTTTTCTGAGTCTAGGTTTCACATCATTTACACAAGTCGCACTCAAACAGTTTTCATATTTCTCTACTGCTAAATGGATGAAGAAAATTAATCCACAACTTTAATTTCTTGCTGGAATGCTATGTTCTTGGATGTGATTAGGAGAATGACAGCATAATTTCAGTTTGAGGACATTTTCTGATTTATTTAGTCATGGGCCATTGGAGATGATGGTTATCATTTTAAATAACTTTCTAAATAATGATTTTTTTTCCTCCAAAATTCAACTCAACATTGCACAAAAATATAATCTATGAAGTACACATAGTTTAAGAATGAAGTTGTGTTTTATATTCTTACTTCTGAAAAATCCAGCTTGTCTTGCGATGTGACAGCTTTATTTTCATAAAAAATGAACAATAAACTAACACTATAGACGTATCAAGTCATTTAGTAATAAAAAAACAACAACAAAAAACAACACTTCCCCTAACTTATGTTTGGTTATGTATTTTTTTCAGTTATTTTTGTGTTTCTCTACAAAGTTGCGTCCCCCAAGCAGGACAGAAGACTAACATTACACCCACAAACTACCCAATTGTGATTTAATATTTGCCATTAACCCGATGTACTGCTCACTAGACACTCTTTCATAGAGGATATGTAGACAGGACTTGCCTATTTCAGCGTAAATTAATAGAAATTAATTATCCTTTCTTGCACAGAGACACAATGGCAGCATGTTCTCCTGGCAAATGTTTAACCGTTGTGCCACAACACAAAAAAACAGGAACAACAACAGTAACACCCATAGTCAATCATTCATAGTTTCTGTTGTTTCCATTCATATCTTATTTCCTGGTTGCATGCAATATTCAGTCTTTCAGAACCATGGACAGTTCAAACTCCTAAATCTTATGTTTGAATATACTTTGAATGTAAATTTCACAGCGAGCCATGGAAGCTTCAATGACGTCTCTCCCATGATGCACAATAAGTACGTCAGCCACTTTGTGACAGTGAAGACGGCTAATGCAAAGTGACTGTGGATGTTATGCTAACATATTCTGAGGAGACAAGGACAGGAATTTCCAACGTCCACATAACCAAGGTCAGATATACGAGCAGTGCCGTGTTCTCTCTCTGCATTGTCTACATCAATAGAAGCACTTTGAGAAGCCATGCAGGAAATTGACTTGCATTCTCCACATAAATTTCCCCATTGCTGGATGTATAGAGGGCTCATTTAGTAGGTGCTTAACGCTTGGGTTAAACCTCGGTCCCATAGTGTAACTGCTCTGCGCACAGGTTACACAGTGTCGGCGCAGACAAGTGTGTATTCGAGACTGACTGGGTAAGTAGTGCTCCAGTTCTCATTTATCTCCTTATGTAACAGCAAGGCTAGCGCTGCCACATGTCTTATGAGGGATGCTAAAGCTATGAGGGAGCATTTCGCCAACTTTTCACAATGCAATCTTGCAATCAGCAGCAGTAGAGTTGTTATGATATTAAAGGGTGGATACTAAATACCGATTTTGATACCAAGAGGAGAATATTTTTTTAAACAATACTTTCTTTTATATTACCATTTGGTCTTATACTAGTTCTGATACAGGGTTATCAAAGTAGCAAATATCTTGAAAAAAGTAGATACTTATTTAAGCAAGTAGGAATTTTTAAAAAATCTGAAAAACTTGTTACTTATGCTGAACAGTTTTAGAATAATCTTGATCTTAATCAGACCTAGTAAAACGCAACATGGAAAGTACTGTTATTTAGTGTTGAAAATGAAATAGTTGTTTTTTAAAGTATTGTGGTATCAAAGACAGTAGCTAGCCTTGGTGCTGAAATCAAGTTTGACATTTTTGTATGGTGACAACACTATGTTGATAGAGCTTAAGAACTTAGAATTTCCGTTCTATTTGTGGGTTTCTGGTTTGTTATTCTAGTTTCAGTTTAGTGTCTGGGTACTAAGCTCTCTGTTGAATTGGTTTAAAGATTTCATTTTGTTCATTTTTCATTTGTTATTCTTAATGAATTTTGAACAGCTGAAATGAAGAAAAATGTATTGTTGGTTCATCTAACAATGGTAGACTATTATTCCTTTAGTTCTTGTTATAATGTGTAAATGTGTTTTAGAAATCCTCATTTCAATTCACAGCTGAACTACTGAATAAGGGAGAGATTTTTGTTTCTCTCATTGGCTTGAAAGCACATGTTTTTGTGTTTTATTTTGTCTGGATATGTTGTAATCAATAAGCTTAGCCAGTTTCTTTACACTAACTACAGGAATGTGGATTGGATGGCAAGCCAAACAGCCCGACATCCAACATGAAAACTTTATAACCCTTAGCACCTCTCCAACTGCCACTCACTTTTGAAAAACATTTCCCAAGACACTGACTGGCTACTTTTTCCTCCTTCACTTGATGCCGAACACTGACAGAAGGCCCTTTAAGTCAGAAGGGATAAGTCGGAAGTCGTGCAACAGCTGGGTGGCATTTAGAGTATCCACTGTGCATGGCCTGGATTGTTATCTCCAGGAAAAGGACAGCTCCCAAACACTGGATTGATGGAGACGAAGAGCCTTTTGCAAATACGTGAATACATTGAGTTATTTCTGTCAATCGACACAAGACAGCAAGTCATTCACAGCAGTAACACATGCAAAAGTCGAAAATGAGAAGCCAGCGGCAGAAGCAGTGTGGGATGATTGGTTAATTAGGAAAACTGCAATTATCCCATTATCACAAAATGACACAGAATTATTCCAGAAACCCTACTTAACTCACCATGATACATATGCATTCATTCATATTCCTGATTATTCCTCTTTATCATTATAGGGTTTCACAGGGTTAAGATTTTAGGACAGTCAATCAACGCTCAGTAATGCATAATTACATATGCATAAATTGAACTGTATTATCACAATCATTATCTCACAATGTTGGCATAAAATGGACACCAATACTACATCATTTTGAAAATAATTCCAGACTTTATCTCAGAACAAACAAAACCATTGTAAGGCAATTTCAAAGTGATGTCAAGCAGCTATGATGTAGCCCACACTGCACTGCTTGCAATAGCCGATTCTTTAAGGCTGTAAACTAAAGAAACTCTTAGTCGACTGTACACATGCCCTATGCAGTGATTGGTCGAATAAAAGTAGGCAACACATGGAGCTGGCAAATAGGGCAAACAAGTCAATTGACTGATTGCAACTAATTGATTATTGAGACAACTAATTAACTAATTGAATAATTGCTGTCTGGACAATACTCCAAAACATGCCATGTGCTGAGAGAAGTAGTTTTATGACAGGGACAAAGAAAGAATTTCTTCAAAAAGACATAAGGAATGTACAATTAAAAACCTTTTTTGCCTCATCAGGATGTCCTCAAGCGGCTTCATCTTAGCTTAATCTTGTTCAAATGTGGTAAAAAACAAATTTACAAGCATGTCATGATCTAAACAAGTAGTGCTTTTGCCAGTAGGGCAGCAATTTAAGATTATTTTTCTTAAGGATTATTATAGAATATACAGTAGGTTGCGTTCATGTTATCCGCCAATAATATTTAACAGACGGTGGCCAGCTAAATATAATATCTTTAATGCAGATTTTTGTTGTTATATAATGAGTTCTTGGGTCTAGTCACTAAAAATAACCATCAGGTTCAAAATTTGTGAATTTACCTTTTAAATATTTCATGGCAATCAATAGGAAGAACTGGCTCTTGCCTCCATCTGAGGTTATGACGTCAACAAATTCTAGAATGTGTCACGCAACCTATTATTATTCTTCAGATGAACTGATTTAGCAAAATAATCGTAAGTGACTGGCAAAAGCTCTCTATGATCAGACAGACCACAGATCTGACCCCAAGTGCACCGACAAAACAACACATCACCGGAGTTCACAAATTACACATATGCAAACAGTGAACAGCTAGTAAATGGTGTAAGCCTATTTATCTGTCAAAAAAGGCTGATTCAAAGTCACATTTCACTGTAATCTCAAACCTGATCACTCCAAACATTGTACTTTCTGCTGTAGTCCATATAAACCCTTATAATCCAAATAAAATAATCAGTCGACTAATAAAATTTGGTCGAGTAAACAACTTATGGCTTAAAGACTTACTGTTACTCTTTTGCTTTACTTTTGGTAGAATTCAAACAGCTGCTACAACGAGAGTAGCCTTATTATTAGTATTATTATTAATTATTTTGCAAATGAACACAAAAAGCTATAATAACTCACAAATGAAACGTTGTCAGTGGTCAGTGTGATTAACAGCCTGTCACACGTGTCACCGTCCGCACAATGCAGCCAATTACGCGTCGTTCCCTACAATTTAATCCAAATGCTATTAACCTGATAGTAATTCCCCGCGTGTTTTCAACGTTGTTCTACTTTTAAACAGAAAAACCCGTAAACGGAGCACACTCGAGGACCTCATGGCAGTGACAGGAACAGCAGAGGTGGATGGCTGACTCCCCTGGTCCCGCATCCAGACCATTCATAAAAAAGAAAAAGAAGAAAAAAGAAAAATGGCAGCCCTTTCCCCGTCACCGTGCCATTGGTTACACTGAACATGCTTTCACCCTTAAAGAAAAACACGGAAAAGCTAAAGCTAAACGCTAAACCCATGCGTCTTAATAACGCGTAAAGAAGCAATCACATGGCAATACGTCTCACTTCAGCGTATCCAGCACATTTTACCAAAACACAAGCGTGGAACACACCATGCCCAGCTCGTGCAACACCGATCCCACAAAGACTTGGCGCACAGATAAGACCAAAATGTGACTCGGGATGCATAAAAAAGCACAAGAAGCACAACTACGGAACTACGCGTCTTTCTTACCCGACAGTGACGATGAGGGGGGAGACGAGAGGGCAAACCCTGCTCCGAGGTGCCTGATGTTTCTTGCTTCTGCTGTTGGGATCGCTTCGGGACGTGTTCTGCTTGTCTAATAACGGAGGGGGGTGAAGCGAATCGAGCCGATGTAGTTGAGCTTCCTTGTTGGATGAGTGACAGTGTCCCCTCGGCTACAGCAGCAGAGCCTCGTAAACCATGTTATCGCGCAGAGGACAGCAGCAGCAGCAGCAGCAGCAGCAGTCTCTAGCGGCGCTGCTGCTGTGTTCGCTTGGTCCGTCGGTGCTCCGTTGCTCCTCTACGCTGCTGCAGGGCTCGGGACGGGACGAGTACGGACGCGCTACGGCGACAGGACAGCGGCGGAGGAAGGACAGCGGCGTTTGGATGGAGTGCGCCGCTGGAGTGGATTTAAAACTGGGGGATGGTGCCGTCGAGATTACGTTGGAGGGGTTTAATTATGTAGCGTTGCGCCTATTGGTACGTGTGGCGCGCGCGTAGCCCTCCCCCTAGCGCGCACGCACACACACGCACAGCGCACTACGCTCTCCTCGCGCTGACACGGCCGGTCACAACACAGACAGACTCGCGGTGCAGGGGGAGCGCACGCCGGAGCTCCGAGGGAGACGTGCGCCCCACTCACTGCGCCATGTTTGGAGTGATTACACGGGGCTTAATGACGTGTTAGATTGAATGTGCCATTCTCGGCGAGCGCGTCGTTATAGCGCATGAAACCATCAATAGGCCCGCCTTCGTCCCCACTCTCATTAAGCATGCATTTAATAGTAGGCTACTTACTCTGTTCGGTGTGTGGGTGACTTACATTACTACTTATCACGGACAATAAGGTCTTTATTACCTGGGATATTTCTCTATAAGCTGACGTAGCCCAAATTTGTCCTGCTTTAAAGTGGAAAGTCACCCGATTCCTAGATAATACAAAGTTCAAACCAAAAGTTCTTGTTTGTGGAGACGCAAGCCCGCTTGGAATACGAAAACACGTTTTTATACATTTTAGTGCAATAAAAAACATCCAAAATACAAATAAAACAGTTTTTTTTTTTAATTATGCTAAATGGTAACACGTTCTGTCTTTAAAATAAAAGTAAAAAGCATTTGCCCAGATTGCCTAATTACAAAAGAGTAAGTATGTATTTGGAGATTACGAGGCTATTTGAGTGCAGTAACAGTAACAGTTTGGAGATAAAATGTAGAATGTAAGGATAAATACAGACACGAGAATTGGCAAAACAAATCATATCTGAAGGGAAGGTGT
Organism: Rhinogobius similis; assembly: GCA_019453435.1. Classification (NCBI taxonomy): domain Eukaryota; kingdom Metazoa; phylum Chordata; class Actinopteri; order Gobiiformes; family Gobiidae; genus Rhinogobius; species Rhinogobius similis. The sequence goes on from CM033635.1 coordinate 24,872,092, forward strand.
AAGAGTGACAAGTGTTCACATTTGTAATATTGCCAACATGAAGCGTTTGTGGGAAGAATAACCAAAACTTTCACTCAAGTAGGAGTACTGTCACTTCAAACTAAATATTACTCAAGTATGATGTAAGAAAATGACTGTGAAAAGCACAATTTCTTCAACAAGTAACTCAAGTAAAAGTAACTACCCACCTCTGTCAAAGGATGGTATTATTTGCCAGATTCTTTGCAAGCGGCATAACGGCACAATAAAGGTGTTTCCTTTCTGGGTAATCCTACAAGAGTAAGCTAATTTTCCTGCTATGGGTTTCAGCATCCTGCTTATAAGACATTTTGAGGGCTTTTGACTATTCAAAGGATGTAATATTTAGTTTCACCTACTTCTATCCATGTTATGTCAGACTCTGATAAGGCCATGTGGTTTATGTGAATTTCCAGCAACAACAACTTTTGCATTCGTTCAATAGTTTCCAAAAGTTAACACCGAGCAAATCCCTGGCACCAGCAGAATATATTATACATGACATGCAGCCAGCCACGAGCAGCCATCTTGGTTAGACATCTGCTCCTCTGTCACAGCTCACAGACCTCGGGTGTATTCCGAGGAAAGGTGCTTTAATAACTCCAAAGGTTGGGGATGAGTCACAGCCGGTGGTCCCTGAACGCTAAGTTTGGCAGCACTGAAGGGACAGCTGGCCCAAATATACAGCGGAACAAAGGTCTGCTGCGTAGTGGCTGGAGCATGCAGCGGCGGAAGCTATGTTTTTTTCATGGTCAAACAATGCTTTTGATGCAATTGATGACACAACAGAGCTCAGGTTTGTGTTGTCAGTTAGCCTAATGTTAATCTATGGAGATTTTAAGACACTAGATACTAATAGATAAAATGTTGTTTTTGATGTCTCATCCCAAGCCCTATTATTAGCAGGCAGTGTTCTTGATATTTATTGTGGTCCAATTGCAGAGGCACTGTAATAAATGCCAGGTCTGTAAATCTTGTTCTCTTTTATTCATTTATTAATTTAGTATGTATGTTTTACTCTCTGGTCTTGTTCCGTTGTGTTTTATGTTGAATTTAATAAAAAGGGGAGAGAAAGAAAGGAAATGCAGTTAAAATGCAAATCAAAAACAGATTCAGTTCATACCTTAATTAAGATACAGCAAGCAATACCCCAATGAGGGTAAAATATGTGATGTATTATGTGTGTGTTAATGTATTAGGTGTGACCTGCCTTAAAGGAGACATATCATGCTTTTTCAAGTACTCATTATTATTATTATTGAACCATAATTTTACATTTTGTTCGTTGTAAACTGCAATATTGATCTAAAACGACCTAATAATAGAAACAGGTGCATTGACTTCCTTCAAAACTGCAGAACATTGTGACATTTCCTTTTACCAAGCAGAGGATTGTCATTTACACGTTTGTATTTTTGAAAAGTGGTTGCGAGACATTCTAGATTCTTTTCTTCAAATAATTGCAACTCAGTAAAGAAATGTTGATGGGGATAGATGGAAACAGGGATTTTCTCAGCACTCGAGCTTCAGTTGCGGGACCTTGCAGTATTAATCAAACCTGCAAGAATCAATCACAATACAACATTGAGTAAGCTAATGATGAGGAAACACTTAAAATCTCATTAAAGTTGATTTTGCATAATATGTCCCCTTTAGAACTGTTTTGTCATATAACATAATTGTGAAAACAGCCTGATGTACAGTTGTAATTGACTGAAAACTACAGTCATATAATAGTACTAAAACATGTCACACTGCTAACACTTGGCAGACAGTCAATGCTGCTGTCATGGATTGTGACAAGCGCTCGGCGGGGGTCCTAATCACTACAGTGTCCGTGCCGATCATGTCCCATTAGGCCCCAGTCATTTACCCAGACACACAGGGCTCGTCAGACCACTGCTGCACTCCACCGCCGCACAGTACCAAGTCATTTCAGCCAATTTACCTCTTCTGTAAAACAAAACTGGGTTTCAGTGTAACCAATACCACTATGACACAAGAGGGTGACTGCTGAGGGTCTCGTTAAAAAAAAGAAGAGTGCTATTGTGCCAAAATATCACAGCAGCGTTCAATTGAAGCAGCGGGGGAGGGACACAGCAGGGATGGTCGGATGAAATACAGAAATTGATGACTACTGATGAGAAAAGTTGTTTTTGAATTATTTTAAGCACAGTTTGAATGTGTGTCAAGTGCACTTAGTCAGAGCATCGAGAGAAAGTCTTAACACTTAATAAGAACTACACGTTTAATAGTTATAATAAAGAAAGACTTGATTAAGAATTAGCAAATGTGGCCCAGTGGATATAGCACTCATTCCGTTTAGTTAAATCATCCTTAAAGTCAATATGACAGGTTCTCAGAAATTCGAATTATAACTTAGTTTGGTGGGAGGGCACCTGTGGTAAATATAGTTTTGTAAAGTTGCAGTTTTGAAATTTTGAAAAATACAATTTTACAATAGCAGGAAGTAGTACTGTGTTCTAAAACAGAATCCTTCTGTGATGTCATCAAAAAGCGACGTATCATTGAAAATTATGAAACAATTTACCAACAACTCTCACATTTTTTCTGCCAGTTTAAATGGTCATTCAACTAAATAAAGGTGTCATGGGGTATTAAAATGTATCAAATCATAACATTTGAGTAGTTTATATGGATTTTGGCCCTTGTTTTCAAAACAGTTGCTAGGGAACCGTTGTGGAATTAGCTCTACTTGTGTCATATTTGCTGTCCATGTTCAACCAGGAAGTACAATAATAAAATGTTTGTAAATTCTTAAATATAATCATGTTAACGCTTAGTGAAATGTCTTGTCACATATTCAAGCTCAGTAACTACTGAATTAATCCCCTAACTCCTAACCCCATTTATTAAGGATAACCCTGAATCATTCTCAATAAACTATTTGTTCATTATGGATTAAGTCTTTGTTCATGCTTTATTAAGGCTAATTAAGGTGTGGTTGTTATAAAATGTTGCCACAAAACAGCTGTAAAGTCATGGAAATGTAATAAGATCTGGAAAACAAACCAAAGATAGCGTCATACAGTTTTTGTTTCAATGGCCTGTGTTCATATTTTTTCCTCATTACGGGTCCTGCACTTGATCCTGCTTATGGTATAGCGACAGAAATGACCACCACGTTAAGGTTGAGGTTACACTTTATTGTCCCCGTAGGGAAATTTGTCCTTCAGTGCCGCTGGGGCAACCTGTCAGGAGCAGCGGGCGCCACAGCACAGTGCTCTGGGACCCATCCACAGATATTGTGCCAGGCTTGGTCAGTGCGATGGCGGCTGGAGTGGAGCTAGTGCGGGCTGAGAGCGAGGCTTAATCTGACTTAAGCGTTTTGAGCAAATGAAAGAATGTTAAAATACATGTGAAAATAGAGAGGAATCCCTTGAAAATCTAACCATTGTGAAAGTTGTGTCCTGACAGCTGAACATGGGCAGTTTTTTCTTCTAAAAGTGCACTGGCGAGAATTCTTTCCACGCCCAGCAGCTGTAATAAAGCAGAGTTATCAAAATGGCGTGCAGACGGAGGGGAAGTGTATTATTCAGCTCACCATTTCTCCAGGTTGGCTAAATCTGTTTCCAATTGAGACTCAGCAGAATCTAGTGCCATACATCAATGTGTTTTGGTGACACTACACCTTAATTATCCTTAATAAAGCATGAACAAAAACTTCACTCAGGCCTTTAAACATGTAGTTATCATAAAGAGTTACCGTTTGTGTTTCTACATCTACAAATTCCACCTGTTCTCCTCAAAAAATGTCCAAAGGAATTCAGGAACGCTTAATTTTTTCAGTTGAGTCACGTTCAAGTCTAATGTAGGACAGTAACAATCACAACAGATACAACGAGCATAGATTAACATGTAGCAATCTGATGCAGGTAGCACAGTGTTTATAGCCATGGCTAATTCACAATACGGGTCCCCAGGAGGGCTTTAAGCAGATCAGATTTAAACTAAAACAATAAATACAGTGGATTTGTTGCTTTCATTGTTGCAACAATGAAAGGAACAAATCCACATACACAGTTTACACATGATTCCACTGCTGTTGTTGGGTGAGTCAGGGCTTAGTTGGCTTTTCGAACGTGGACAGTCCGCTAATAGTCTTTATGTGAGCTGGCAAAGAGTTCCAAAGGTTTGTTCTTTTCTTTGAGAAGGCAGTTTGAGCGAAAGAGGTTTTGCAGAAAGGACAGTCAAATCTACTCAAGTGCAAGTCCAGTCAGTTATACAAGTTTTACATAATTGAAGTCACAAAACAAGGAAATACGTGCCAGTGTCTGTGAATTATACTGTTCTTGTCTCTTGTACTTGGGACTCAAACTCTTTGTTCAAGTAGCGTGACCAAAGAGTTAAAGTTGAACTTTGTCAATTATGATTTGATGTTCCAAACCTGGGGGTGAATGGCCATGCAAGTGTGTCTGATGCAGAGGAAGAGGCTGAGGCCCCAGTGCACTGCCCACAGCATGGACACTTATGTGTGTGATCATGCATGTTCTGCTGACAGGCAGCACGCTGGGAAGAAAGTGGACAGGACGTTCAATTCTCCTTGGTACGAGTAGTTCTTTGCCCTAAAATAACAAAGAGCTGAATGTGTTTTTCTCAGTTGTTCGTACAGCATTTAGAACAGTTATGCTGCAATATAAAATTTAATTCCACTTGCTGTTGTCTTATCACAGTTCCAGTTAATCCCTGATTGCTATTTTCACTTTCATGTTTTTCCTTCAATGCACATTTTTCTTGCCTTTTGATCACTGTGCCTCGGCAACAATTGAGGAATAACTTGAATGATGCAGCCTTTAATCCAAATTGTCCAAACCTAGAAACAGAGTTGGTCAGAAAAAGCAAACAAACCGCTTTGCACACTCAATAAACTTCTCGCTATTTAACGTTTTTCAGAGTCAATACACGTCAGAGTTGACGTGTACCATAAAGTTGTGTTTGTTTTGGCTGACTACTGATCTGTTTCTGTCACCAAAAGATGATGTTCTGTGCAACTTTTTTTAATTGTTTTTTTGCAGATTGCTATGGATAACACACATTTCTAACTGTGAAGTAATGCATACTTATTAAGGCTAGTATCTTTTATCTAATCACACAAGTAAATTGTAGGGCATTAGATTCCTGCATTACTAAAAACATCTGATTATAGTAACCCCTTAAATGGTAACTTGTCACTCCAATCCACTTTATAGACCCTTTAATGTTGTAAACAAAGACATTCTAACACGACATGGGACATAATATGATTTTAATAGACAACTGGGATTAATCAGAATCAGAATTACTTTTATTCATCCAAAGCAGAAGAAAATAGAGATTATAAATAAGATTTTTAAAAAATAACACTAAACTTGTTCAAAATAACAAACACAATTAAAAATCAGACCTCAGAAAAAGTTATCACAAAATATGAGAAATCGAGGTGATTTTGGAAGATGAAAATCACTCAGACTCATGTGAATGATACAGGATCAGAGCCTTGTTTAAACACCTTTACTATTAGATTTAACTTTGTTTGTGTATGTAATAGGAGATTATGATAAACTCTGCTTTTTTGATGGAAAAAAAAACAAAAAACTTACAGACATGTTGAGCCCACAATAGCTTTCATTACATCTACAGATATATTAAGGTCAAATACAATTTTAAGGCTAAAAACAGTATATAGAAAAGCAAACTAACTGATATTTCACTCCTGGAAATTCAAATATGTTGCTTTTTTTCCCTACACCAAGGTCTGATGCCGGTTAATAATTGAAAATGTATTACAGTACCTCATTTTGCCTCCAGTCGCCTCCTTTCCAAACTTAAAAAAAAACAAAAAAACAATTGCTCTACCAGTGCTCATAAAATATGAATAAGACCCAAAAAATAATAAAACCCTAGTAAAACCTTCATAATAAAAGCCAATAAAGAAACATTGATTCCTGCCAGACACATGTAAGCCACGTGTTTTATCTATAACCCAGTTTTACCAAGACCCGTTTAAATGCCCCAAAGCCCTAAATGTAACCAAATGATTTGTTCCAAAACCTAAACCTAATCTTACCCTAATTACCCAAAGAAAATCTGCATAAACTGCTCAAATAACAGAAAAGTCACAATCTTCACTGTCAGCTGTGGCTCTGACAATTAAACAACAGCAAATGACATCGTGCAAGAGTACAGCTGGATTTTAAAATGCAAATGTCGCTTTGTTACAGTGTTATGTAGAAAATGCTAATAAATGATTAGCATTGGTGATTAGCAGCAGGTCAAACTTTATGCGCTCCAAGAAATCCTGACTGCCCTGTGAGACGTTAGCTCGCAAAAACCAACACATTTCAGGCATCATCCGTGACCCCGGTTCAGCGTTTATCAAAAGGCAAAGTACAAAAAGCAAACACTCATTGCTTCCCGTAGAAACAACATGTCTCCGACCAGGCACAATTTAACTCTTGATAAGTGATATATGTTGGCATAAATCGATTGGTAAAAGAGCGGTAAAGAATTAACGCGGAAAAATGATGTTTATTGGCAGCTTGAGAATGATGAATTTGTGCGGAAAAGGGATGGAGAGGCTGAGGAGGGTAACGTTCTGCTGCTGCTGAGGAGGAGACGGGGCAGACAAGTGTTGCGGTACAAAGCAAATGTAAATCTAAATGTAAATCACAACCTAATTTAAATTGACTTGAATTTATCATTTTGATCTGGATTTGAATAGTTTTGACTTGATGAGATTCAGTTACTTATGGATGCAGAATATTTCACTGGTTTCAAGGTAAATCTGACTGATCCCACGACAAATTAGCTTGAAATAAGAAAATAAACTTGCCATTGGGGTAAATTAAATGATCTTAACCCACTGGTAGATAATTTGGTTTGTAGGAAGAAGTAATGGGTTGAAACAAGTCTGAAACAGTTTGAAACAAGGAATAATAATAATAATCCAGTTCCATGAAATAAATGTTAATTAATCTTAAAGTGAGACGCTGCAGGTGAATAGGAAAACATCTTACATTTAAAGATACCAATTTGAAACTTCTCCTGTAGTTTATTCAGGAAAATGTAAGAAAAAATGTAAGGCATTTATGTGTAAAAACAGACAAAATTGCACATAACTGGGACATTACAATCTGAAAAATGGACAGAACCAGATTTACATTTCTTGGTTCATTTTGTACACATATTAGTTATGAAAATGTACAGAAGGTAATTTGGATTTCGGATTGAGTAACTAGATTAGCTGAAATTTGTCTTAAAAATTCAAATTTCGCAACTTAAATATATCATGCTTGGAACTAGATACTAACAAATTCTTCCGTACGATCCATCAAAATCTTGTTAAGTGCAAGATTGTAAAGTTCGGTGTGTGTGGGAGCTACTTTAAGGGCTGAACTTTATGTCTTTGTGGGAGAAAATTTTAAGAAAACAGCATTTGAAGTTACAATGTCCGAGAAATATATGGATGAAGTGGATTAAATGAGATAATAAAACATCTTTAGGAGTATATTGGACAAGTTTGTTGTTTTCACATGAAAGCCTATGCGTTAAGAGCGCAAACTGACCAGAAAACAAACAAAAAAGGGTTTTGCCTGTTGTGTCTCACTTAACTAGCCCAAACATCTTAAATTAAGGCGAGACATTGCAGGCAAAACTCATTTTTTTCAATTGTTTGTTTTTTTGTCAGTTCTCAACACATAGGCTTTCATGTGGCAACAACAAACTTGTCCATTCTGCTCCTAAAAATGTTTTATTCTTCCATTTATTCTACGTCATCCATAGATTTCTCTGGGACATTGTAACTTCAAAGGCCGTTTTCTTAAAATGCATTTTTCTCCCCTCGGGACACAAGGATCACCCCTTAAAGTAGCTCCTACACACACCAAACTTTACAGTCTTGGACTCAACAAGATTTTGACGAATCCAAAATCCCCTTTGTAATTTATTTGTAACTAATATGTGCAAAATGAACCAAGAAATTGAAACCAGGTTCTGTCCATTATTCACATTTATATGTCCTAAACATGTGTATTTTTGGCCATTCTTACACATAAAATGCCTTATTTCTACATGAAAACATTAAATGATGAAAAACTTGTAATATATTTTTTTCTTACATTTCTTTGAGTAAACTACAGGAGAATATCTTTAAATTTAAGATTTTTTCCTATTCACCTGCAGTGTCTCACCTTAAAATGTATAGCCTGAAATCAAGACATTTTAACCCATGTAGAAATTCATTTTTGCTGTGTAAAGCTCTGAATGACTTGCGGGGTAAAAGTGTCAGGCAAAAGTGACAGCCAGTGGTCAGCTGGCAGTGACAGACAGCAGGAGATCCAGCACTTTTTGGTCGAATTCAGCTTTGGCAGCCTTTCGAGTCACAACTCACCTCGAATGAACCTGTAACGAAGCATAAAGACCGTTTCTGCCACCACCTTGACACCACCTACCTGCTCTCACCTTCTGTTCTCTTGTCGACAGTGAAACATGACCAAACTCCTGACTCAGCCTTGTTTGAATAACTGCCCCTAACAGTACATCCATGCGCGTCTCTCTACCAGATAAAGATGCTCCAGTAATTCGCTTAGCATCGCCCCAACTTTTTTTTCTAAACTGCATTCTGCTGGCACTTTCTCTCAAGTTTGCTGGTGTTGCACTTTCCCCGCGCGCTCCGTGTTGCGTAACCTGGCGGTGTTGCGTTGCATCCTCATCACCTCCTCCTCCTCCCCAGGCACCATGGTCACAGTGGGAAAAGATCGGCCCAGAAAAGTAACCTTGATTTGGGCCGGTGAAGAGAAAAGACTTCCAATTCTGAGCGTGGATATGTTCCGCTCCCCAAAGGACGGCGTCATTAGACCTGGGTGACCTCCGCGCAAGTAGGATAAAGCAAGAGAGAAGCTATTCAGACCAGGACGAAAACAGTCACAATTAGTTCACAGTGTTATTTATTTATGGAACGTGTGTGTCGGCTTTCTGCAGGTGTCGGTGTCAGCCGGAAAGACAGAGGTGTTTGAAACCACAGGCTGCAAATGAAAACAAGATTTGCTAAAGAATTGTGTTCAACCAGACGTTAATGAAGGTGTAGACATAAACAAAATAATTACCAGTAAGTTGATTATAAAGTATGTCTGCATGACAAGCTAAATTATTGCGTTGATTAGCACAAGTCTGATTATCTAACAATAAAACGGTCAACATTTAATCAAGCAAATGTACATATTTTCCAGGGGATATCTGTGTCTCGTCAGGGAAACTTAACGCTGGGGTACTTGATTTGCAAACCGTGCAAGGAGGGTTTGGATATTTAAATCTAACTCACAAACCCAGACATGCTCCCATCCCAAAACTTTAAGTCAGGGGTCCACAAAGAAACACATTTGGAAACACAGACCACAGAACAATGACATTAATCATGTAGTTTTAATGAGCTAGCACACCTTTAGTAAAGCTTGGAACATTCATTGTTGGTGTGTGTAGCATCAAAATGTTTGTTATTTTTGGTAATAATAGCTGAATTGTTCAAAATGTTCAGTAAAAAGTAGTGCTTTTGGTTATTTGGGGCAATTTATTTTAATCTAACTGGTCGCATTTAGTCCCCGGGCCATAGTTTGAACAGCCGTTGTTTAAATGATGCTCTCACTCGAGTCAAGGACCCCAGCTTTAATTAGCCAAACTATCCAAACCCTAAAATATAATACAAACCCTAAAATTGAGCAATAGTCTTTCTATGGCTTGACAGAACGTTCCTTGGCGAAGTGTCAAAGAGCTTATTGTTGTCCATTTGGCTCAAACTGAAGTGTGGGAACCTTCAACAGCAAGACATCATTATCCTGCTATTAGTTATTATACTGTCATTATGTTGGGAAGAACTCCTGTGTTTCATTATTAACCATTTCCCTATATATTTTGAGGGGACATAAAACGTAAAATGTACTTTTCAGAGCTTTTAAGCATGTTCTAAAAGTGTTTACTTGTCTTCAGCATAATTAAAGTTGTAAAGTTGTATTTTGATTATTTAATGCGTGTTAAAGTAATCCTAAAGTAAATTTTACGTTTCACCTACCCCATTGCCCCACCCACTTTCCTGTATTTATTATTATTATTTACTTATTTGAGATGATTAAAAATACATATATATATAATTCTTCAAGTCAAACATGTGAAGTTCAAAAATGTCACATAGCCATATTCAACAATAAACTAAACTAAAGTAAATAATGTGAATGAAAATCTGATGCTTGCTGCAGTGAAATGCTACTATGAAGCTGCAGTTTTGAACAGGAAGTTCCGCAGTTTTGAACAGGAAGTCAATGGACCAGTTTCTATTTTAAACTATTTCAGATCAATGTTGTTGTTTACGCTGAACAAAATGGGCCTTAACAACCCAAGCTGATGTGAAATTGTCGGACTGGTAAACAAGGGCGCAGCAAATTTCAGTTATAACTACTCCCAGTGTTTATGAGTATAACCATTCCCATCAGATTGAAAATAACTTTGGCGTCTTGACTTATTAAAAGGTCTCCAGATGACTACTTATGAAACCCTTTTTAGCACGTTGAACAAAATATTGACCCTTGTTGTAGTTTAATACCTGATACATAAATAAATGCATACGACGTCACCTTTAAGTCAACATCTGGCCACACTGAATTGGTTTTGTCTGCTGCCCTGCTTCCACAATCCCGTTAATTTGATACGCAGTGTGAATATTTATTGAAGATCATTCTCCATAGGCTCCTCCATGAATTAATGAAGAGGTAGATGGACAGCTATGGACGCAGCACACCTCGGAAGTTGTACACAAGATCCAATCGCGTGCATCATGGCATCAATTATTCAAACGCTTCACATATGAAAGACGGACGCGGCATGCAAAACCGAAGGGGGAACAAACTGAAAACCGCATTGTATTAAACTGGCATAAAATTGCTTGTGAGGGGCAGATGGGAACTGTGTGCTAAAGACGCGGTGTTTTCATTCGGGAATACAATCTGTCAGGTCTGTGCTGTTGCTCAGATGATCATATTTCTCTGTCAGATATGATCAACTTGTAGAGCTTGTAGGCTATTATCTGTATAGAATTGTACATTAGCGACGATACAACCCTGGAATGACAGCGTAATCTCTCATTCAGCCGGGAGCGTTCATGTAGGTGTCAATAACCGTATAACGTTCATATCACCTTTACTCTTTAAGTACATCCTTCAAACCATCTGTTGAGGACAAAAGGCTGAACTTGTTACTTTTTTTTTTCCCCAAGAGGTCCAAACTAGACTGCTTGAATTATAATAAAGGGGTGTCATGTTAATTATTTATGTAAAATGTATTTTATAATGATTACTGTTCTGTATTTCGCTATTATGTTTTCTTGTACAACTGTATGAGCTCTGTGTGCAGCGACAGTTGGCAAAATAGCCGTTTCTCACAGCTAATGCTAACTTTCATACAGTCCGGGATAGAACTTTTTTTTTTTAAACAGCCGTTACCATAGAAATCCGCCATGTTTGCTGTTGATGTGCTACATTAGGCTTACATTAAAAACAAGGTAAAAAGTGAACAAAAAAAATCATGGAAGAACCTAATAAACTGCCTGCTTATCAACAGTGTTATAATACTTTTAAGTTGACGCCGAGCTCTAAGATCTTAAAATCTCCATAGATTTAACATTATACTAACTGAAAAATTCTGTTACGTGTGGTGTCACAATCCCAAGCTCATTAATAGATTTCTTCCATTTTTTGTATGTTAATTTGTTTTATTTTTATCTTTTATTATGCTTCAAATTACTACTATTAGCGTTAGCAGTGACGCACAAACACCTCCATTTATCGTCACAGAGGTGTCCGTCGGGAAAATAATCATCTCATTTGTGAAGTCTTTGTCTCATTTGTGAGGGAAAAAAAACTCATACAAATGGAATTGAACAGAAAGTATTCAGTAGTACAATGATCTAGTCATAAAAAAATAACCTACTGAAATTCCATGCACAGAGCCTATTATCAGGTAGCAGAAGGATCTTGGGGTCACAGAAAGTGTATCTGCCAGTAATTTTGGAGTTGTTGGGTGTAATTTTGGAGTTGCTGGGTGAAAAAGGTTGGGAACCATTATCAAAAACCCCTGAGCCATTTTAGCCAAAATATAGACTTTATTGCACTGAAAAATATATGTCCTTGTATCACCTCAAACTGGTCTCTTGGCCTCAACCCACTTATCTTCATGGAGACTACGAATATATCAGTCTGGCATAAAACCTTACCTTAAAATTTCCATGGAGAATGTATAGTTTTAATTTTCTATTTCCATGGAATCATTCAGGGGACATTCTACCTTCAAGAAAGTTACATAGCCTAATATTACTTTAACCAAATTATTATTTTTTTTCTTTTGACTTCTTTCACATTTAATGAATAACTTTAGCACACAGTTGTAACCCCATTAGCGGGTAGCTAAAACAGTTATAAGTGCTCTTTGATTTGCTCAAACTGCACAAATTGACCTGCTTTTACTGGAGCTTGCGGTGTCATTCAACTTTAGTGAACAAAGTAGTAACCTGAGTGTTTCATCACATTCCTTTCCCTTTAATTTCCTTTTGAGTGGCACTACAAGCGAGAATGGGTTGAATTTCATAACACAAAATAAGCTCCATTAGTTTGAAGCACAAAAAACTATTATTGTTAAATATTGTGAATGGCAAGTCCTTCTTTCGTGCTTTTGTTCTTAAGTGCTAATTTGAAGACATTTATACATATAATTAATACAATACAATATACAAAGTAATGCCCTAGTTTCAAATAATAACGATTTCCAACAAACACAATCAAAGCAATCAAACGTGCTGGCTTTTCATTGTTCTTCTAATGGCCTTGAGTCACTTGCACATGACACAGACATTGACTACAGATCTGCTCACAGGGCGTTATTTCCCCTCAAAGAAAGCATTTTACTTGATGTAGAACAATGTAAAACCTGCAAGTGCAAAACCGTGATGATTAAATGCTTCTCTTGTAATGGTTTTTGGTTTGTCCCTGTCTTAAAAAAGTGAAAAACAGAACTATTTCATGCTAAACTGTTCGCAGAGGTCCAGAGTTATTCATTTTCCTTTTGAATTCTGGTCTTTGTAATAGAATCTTTTCACGATGGGGTGGTTCCAGCTGCCGTAAAAGTGTGGATCTTCACTTCTCGTTCCATTCATTACTAGCCAAGTCTTGCTGGAATAAATCAAAACAAAAAAGATCTCATGGCGGAGAGCGAATCACAGATGGATAATCACTAGCAGCATGTTAAAACCTGTCACTGGAGAAAGTGTACGTCGTTTTGTCTCAATTTACTTAAATATAAAGCAGACATACATGATGTAAGTACATTGAATGCCACGTCAGTTGTTTTTGTAAAGCGGTTAGTTCAGATTAGCTTGTTATTTTAACATTACTTACGAAATAAAGTGATTGATTATTGACTTTTGCGAGACTCTGCTTATTCTCCATAAGGAAGCAGAAGGTGAAGCTCCACATGTTTACGGCAACCGAAACTAGCCGCTAGGTTTTGTGAAAAGAGTCAATTCTTCACTGTAATGAGTTTTTAAGTGCGTGTCACAACTTTCAAAAGCCAGAGTAGAGTTTTGCCGTGAACGCTAACAACAACTAGCATGCTAACAGAGCATTTCCTGGTTCACAGAAGAAAAAAACACGCTTATGCTAATGCAAACAGCACACAGCGGTCTTGTTTTCACCCTAAGAGCTGCTTTTACAACATGCTAAGGAAAACAAATTCACTGTATTGCTTGAAAAAATTTGGGTACAGCCCCTTTAAGGAGTTATGGCACTACTGGTATTACAGTAGCCTGGTATAGTAACCCTTTGAAAAGTATAGCCTGCCCTGACAGACTGATAGTAGCAAAGTCATTGAAGGAATCTGTGGGTTAGTTTCCACCGCTCCATCTGACCCAGGCTTAATGTCATATGGAAAATCCACTTATAGAGCCGGACATGTAACAGGATATGTGGCTTTTCAGGAAACACAATGGCTGCCACTGTGCCCCGGACCTCACCTCTAGCATTAGCAATGATTGTAGCACTGCAGGAGACACTATTGATGACGCCCTGATATGGCCTTCCATCGTTGCTAAAACATTTTACGGCAGAATATAGAAAAAAGCTGTGAGGTGAAAAGATTGAAGTTTGCATAGCGATTTGTGAAAAGGCTGTCAGAAATTGGCACTCTCAGACCTTGGATGGAGGCTGCGCTGTGAATTCTGACCTGTTAGTGTGCAAAGCTTGTGGCTCGCTGCATGAATAAATGGAAGTAGTGAGGGTGTGGGCGGGCGTAGGTGGATGTGTGGGAGGAAGGTGGCAGACTGACAGAGCGGCCAAAGAAATTTCCCAAAAAACTGACATTTGCACAGAGTGATTCCAGTAGAAGATTGAGCGCTGCTGTTTTGGTGGATTTGCAAAAATGGTTCGACTTTAATTTTAATTTATATAGCGTCCATATGTTTGAACCTGGAAACGGAGCTGTACGTTTCATCGTTCAGTCATTTAATCAGTTGATGATGACCAACATTTTCAATAGTCTACTCCTTTTATTCTCACAATAATAGTTATCTTGAGGTTTGAGAGTGAATTGTGAGTTTAATCTGCCTTTTTACTGATAAATACACTTTTACTCAGTGTTAGTATACCAGTATTTATGTATAAATATTTGCAAAATCTCCTGTAATCTTGTCGTCTTTTCAGGAGACTTTTTGAACAGATACGTCATATAGTCAAATCTTACAGATACACATAGGTAAGTTTGAGAGCTTTTGCTAGCACGGCATGTCCCTTTTAGTCGACTAATTGATGCACAGAACTAGAGTTGCAACTTCTAAGTCTTTTGAGTTTGTTGTTTAGACCTCAAAAGGCTCCAGTATATGAGATTTTTACTCAGTTTGACCAAGATAAAGCTAAAGTGACGTTGTTTTGGGAGTTCTTGATTGAGTATAATTTCAGACAAAATAGATTGCTCATCAAAACACAAAATTGTACATTTCCCGTGTCGTTTTGATGTAATTACTGCTTTGTCTGAATCATAAAACCTCTTCTCTCTGCACATAGCACTTGCAGCAGTCTGGGTATAGACCAGTTTCATTGCATTCCAACATTCAAGATGGTAAGGTACTGTAGCCACACCCACCCAGCGCTCTGAGTGACGGTGATGTGGCTGCCAATCTGCACCAATAACCTCTCATCATCTTCTCTGTTCCTTGCCCCACAACAACACTTGGTTTCAAAGTTCTCTAAATTTTGACATCATAGGTAGAGATCTCAAAAAATACTTGGTTTCAAATGTCCCTGATTGGTGGAATCATAAGTAGAGTGTCTCCAGTGCCATAAATCCTCGCCAGACTAGTTCTGAGCCTTGTTGGGTGCAAGCTAGCTTTTGTTTAAATCCCCTTGGTAATTCTTTCTTCTGCTACTACCAAACCTGATGATGAAATGCCTCACTGGTAGAAAGTCAAGGTTTTCAATATGTGCATTATTTCACGTTCTTAAACATATGTCAAAGGTTCATGAGGATATTTAAAGACAAAAAGACAAAACAGATAAATAAATGACATCGAAATATTACAACCTTTTGTCAAGAAATTTGTGATCCTCTTTGTTTATGAATCTTACATTGAACATGTTGGCTAATTGGTTGCACACTAAGCAAATGCATTCAAAGCTGGAATACCTGATTTTCACACTGCAAAAATCCATCTATTAAACCTATCTGACTAGTCTTTAGCCCTTAATGTACACATACATCTCTTTTTGGCACATGCACAGTTTTAGAAGAGCTTTTTCCAGATGTTGACGTGAAAGCGGGGTGGACCACTTAAGCACAGTCAATCCGAGCGACTCTTATTTGCAGCTTGACGAGAAATATAATACTTTGTTATTGTACATTGGCTTCATTTTTGTCCCAAAGTCCTGCTCTTACAATATCGTCCACGGGGGACAACACAACATTCGTCCACGGGGGACAACACAACATTTGCAAGTCTGATACGCCAGCTTTAAATTGGCTTTGAGAATTGCAATCATCCAGTTAGAACTGAATGACTACTACGACTTTTAGATCACTCCATTTGCATACGACTGAGTTAGCATTCATCACACGCTTAAAATTCACGACCTGCTCCTGCTGACCACGAATTGGCGCGCATGCTACAACGGTTAGTGCAGATTTCCCTTGAGGAGGTGAGCAATGTACAGGCTGCCTGCGGTATAATGAGCAGGTATCTCAGTGGGACCGGGCCGTTGCCAGGACTAGGTGTCAGTTTGTTGACAGTTAATCCTGTGTGGCTCATATCATCTGTACACACTCCTGGATTATGGCCACGATATCACAAACAGCAACAGGCATTCCTTTGTAATCCTAAAATCTATATGATGTGTTACTGCGAGGTGTAATGTAATGATATCGAAATGTCACTGTTCGTACTTTATTTATTGAAAATACAAAAATAAAATGTATATAGTAATTTTCATGTATTTATATAGTAGACTGCCTCTCCGACCTTCACCAACCACTCAAACTCAATTAACGATTTTGGCTGTGTTGAAAGACTTTTGATCGTGGGGAAAATTGTGGTTCGTAGATCTCACAGTGAGACAGGGACAAATATTTAACTTAGAACTGTCAAAGGAAGATGCTTTATACCAGGCATGTCTGATATTTTGAAGCAGCATCTTTGTGGCAGAGTGAGCCCTCCTTTCGCTGCTTCATGTGACCAACACTAAACACAAACATGTGGCCATCAGTAAACACAAAGCCCTCAAAATAACAGCAGCCCTGAACCTTATGTCCCCATTTCTGTGTACTGTCCACATCCCAGTGTTAGTTTTTTTTTTATCCTTAATTAACATTTTGTTCATTGTAAACCACAACATTGATCTAAAACAACTTGATATTAGAAACTGGTCCATTTACTTCCTGTTCAAATCTGCAGAACTGATTGTCTGCTACTAGCCCCGCCCTTCTCTAGCCCCACCTCTTCATAGTAGCATTTAGCAACGTATTGTTTTATTGTAAAAGGTTTAATGTTCTTTTTAAAGCGGCTTCACAATATTTTTGAACATTTGTTTTTCAAAGGGAGGGGATAGGAGGAATTTTCTGCACTCACGCCTCAAATAAACAGACATTAGAGGATCACTCACACATTTATGAATCGATCAAAATACAATTTAGAGAGGGAAACCATTATTACACGGTTAAAAAGCTCATGAAAGTAGATTTTTAATAATATATCACTTTTAAATAAGCAATGTTAGGCAAACAGAAAAGGCAAGAACAAAAAAAAAATGTTTTGCAACAATAGCAGGCAGACAGTAAGGAAGCTCATTAAACCTACACACGCAAAAGACTTAGCAGGCCTTAATCCGCTGGAGTGCAGTGAGAAGGCTTGTTTTAATGCTCCTGGTAACCTGCACTAATGCTTCGACCGCTCACTGGAAGGTTTCTGCTAAATCTGCTTTGGCTGAGAGCAGCGGATGTTCTCACCTGCAGATCAACATGAACCTTCTGAATGAGACGCAGGAAATGAGCTCAACAACAACCCGCTATTCAACATCCAAGAAGCTACAAATAAAAGAAAATGAAGGCTCAGACTGTTCTGTTGGAATGATTTGGAAAAGATATCTCATTTCAACTTATTTGGAAACATATTGTGTTCGGACTTGCATGCATATTTTTTGCAGTCATTAGCGTCGATCATTTAAAGAAGAGCATTCAGGTTTCAGATCTGAACAGCTTAGTCATACAAGTATTACAGTTTTTGAAGAGACCTAAATTACAGCAGGTAGGTTTTGTACATAATGGAATGCACTGGATATGGAATGTTAAGTTCTCTGACCCAAGCATCGGGTTCCTTCATGTTTCTCATCTCAAATTGTGGGCAAGGACCTGTAACTCTATCAGATTTACTGTTTATGCAAGAAATAACCAAAATAGAAGTCCAAACGTCGGCCTTTATTTTGGGTATTTTAGGATATTAAAGTGCATATGACAAGTTTTCATTATTTTCTCATTTTGACTTTATTCAGTGTATTAATACCTCTTGTAAATATACATTGTAGTTTTACATCAATCAAGCAGCCATTTGTGGAGGAATGTTGAGAAATATGTTGAAAATTACAGGAAGTAAACAGACTGGTGACATCACAGTAGGGAGACAAAGTTTATGCATAATTTACACCAAATAATTAACTTTTTTTTACCCTTTATACATGAATTCAACAAAATAAAGGTGTTCACATGTATTTGTATTTGTAAAATAAACAAACCTGTGACATCAGATGAGTTTTGGCCCAGTTTACAGTGTGGTTGCTTGGTAATTTCCTAGTGTAATGTCATCATTTACAACCAAGATGTAAAACAAAAAGCCTAAAAATTGCTATGCTATAAATATAAATATTGCTATTTCTGCTGACAGAGAAGATCTTCAACTTCGAGTATTTTTTATGTGGTCAGGTTCAGTAATTATACAGATATTTATTGGGTGAATTTTGTCTCATATTAATTTATTGATACAGCAAGTGTGATTAATTCAAAATTCCAGATGTTTTCATAATTTCTGTCTCAAACTGCATTTGCATAAATATAATTGTGAATTTAAAATATGTTTGGTTTGTGAATCTGTTTGAATGAATCTGGGGATGACTTTATTTATGCATTCTTCTCCTTTGTGAAAGTGGAGATTCATGAGGAATACTTTCCCAAAGACATTCTGCAAAAAATGTATGCACAGTTGAGGATCCTCGCAAAATCCAGAATCTATTCAAACAGTTATTTCCATGCATACTTTTTTCACATACCAGAATCAGAATCAGAATCGTTTTATTGCTATTGTCAGGGATCAAAAACACAAACATAGGAACTTGCTTTGGCATAAGGTGCAACATAAAACAATGAATGAATACATTATCATTTATAATAATTAACTTTAATTTTACTTGAAATAATTCACATTTTCATTTTAAATTTGGTACTTTTGAGTCATGAGGGCTTGAATTTGAATTCAAGGATCACCTAACTGTGCATCCCTCACCTCTGTGAATGTGAATATTTAGACTAACTTTACACATTCAGTGAAAAATCAGTGCAGCTTTGGATCCAGGCAAAATCCAGATTTATTCAAAAAGCTAGACTTGCGTGCAGATTTTTTTCACATAAATTCTCAATTGT
The DNA here is from genome assembly GCA_019453435.1 of Rhinogobius similis. Classification (NCBI taxonomy): domain Eukaryota; kingdom Metazoa; phylum Chordata; class Actinopteri; order Gobiiformes; family Gobiidae; genus Rhinogobius; species Rhinogobius similis. The sequence goes on from CM033635.1 coordinate 24,891,316, forward strand.
AAAAATCAAGTTTCAAATTACTCGAAATAATACACATTTTAAATGGAAGTAAAAACAAACAGCACAGAACATTCAGTGAAATAAAATGAATCAAATTATGGCACACCTGAACTAACATAAAAGTCTCATTCAGTCCAAAGTCTGTCGGGTCAGTCCATTTTCAAATTAAGTCTGAATTTTTATTTCTAATTTATTTCTTTCTGTCAGCCTTAATTTCAGTCCAGTCCTTGATTGACGGTGCAGTTTGTGTCAACCATTTCTTTGCTGTTGATTTCTTTCTAGCAGGGGTTTTGCGGTGAAGTGGGATAGGGATGCCAAATACATTTTATTTTTAAATCTGTAGTTTTGCACGTGAGAGTTTGACTTTGCATTTGTGGATCTCTTACCTCGAGCAATTCAGCCTTTGATCTCGCCAAGGATCTTTTTGTCACAAACATTCCGCCTTTCTGCTCTCTCAAAACAGCACAGTTCAAAACAAAACAAAAAATGAAATAAAAGACCAATTCAGACCAACCCTCTTCAGTTTTGAAAAGTCGTGATCCAAACTGACCGTGATATTGATTCGATCTGTAAAATCATTCAGCCTCATTTGAAATTCTCTCTTGTATCTTTTATGTGAGCAGAAAAGGCCTGTGATACAAGAGCAGTCGCGCTTTCATCTCGCGGACAAGCCGTGCATTGAAATCTCACGAAATTGGCACATGGTCCAAAGTCTTCTCCACCAGTGATAAGCTCCTGCATTTGGCTTCACAGAGACTCCATCTTTTTTGCAGAGAGAAGTATTGATCAAAGTGACAGCGCTGGAAATGGAAAGGCATGAGTGCTGCAATTATAAGCGAAGGGTCCCGTTTGAAGAGGATTTCTATCTTTAAAAGCAGCAGGGTGCAATTTTTACATCAGTTTTGTTACTATAGAAGTCTCTTTGAGGGTTCTTCAGCCGTGCAAAATCATGCGTGAGCTCGTGGGTTGAGTCGGGAACAACAGTGATGTCACGATATTCATATTTTATAGTTTTTGTCATTGACATATTGTTGCTGACTAAAACTATGACTAAATTGCATTCATTTTCGCTGACTAAACGTAGATATTTTTGTCAATGATGTGTACTAATACTTTTGGCAAATAATAAAAACTAATGATGAATGAATAAAAGGTGTAATAAGTAATAAAAGTGATTAGGTTGAAGAAGAAACACATCTGTACATGGAGCGCAGGAATACAATTTTTCATTATATAGTTCAATATACCTTTTATAGTTGACTAAAACTATTATGGATTTAGTCGACTAAATTCATTGACTAAAACTAGCTAAATTACATTTTTTTAATCAAAATGAATAGTATTACGGTTATTGTGAGAAAAAACATCACAATTTAACCACTGTTCATGATTAGACACCAAGGCCAACCGTAAAATACTTTAATTTTGTCTAATATATCACAATTCTTCTAGTGCAAGACCAGCTTTATGAAATCAAACTGATAAATTAACAATACGCACAATAAACAGCCAGATACCTGAACAATCACGATGTTAGTTATCGTTATAAATGCCTCTCACATATAGTACATGATAACGTAAATAAAGGTGACATAATACTTTAAATTAGAGTTAACTTTTCGTTTTGTGAGTGTAATTTGTGTCTGCACCAAACCATGATAAATGAATAGGGTACAGCGGTCAGCATCCAAGTGAAATCATCAATGTGCAGATGACAGAATATGTACTTTTGGAATGTAGAAGCACTGACACGTTTTAACAAGTGCGCTGAAGGTGGATGGACTGTAAAAACATGGAGGAGCTTCATGGATTACATTATGCCGGAGTGTCACCACCAACAGGGAAAGAAATGTAGGATTATCAGAAGCGGATATCCATTTGTTTGTGAGGAAGATGCAAAGAAAGAGAGATTTCGCGATTTGAAATTGAAATTAGAGCAATGTATAAAGAGTAAATAATGTGAACGCAAAGATGGACTCTGTGACAGATTGAATCCTTTTGTTTACTCGTTTGAAATTGTCTCTATTGTGCCTGAGGTGCAGGATTACAAAGACAAGACGATCTCCAATTGAAAGGATCTATTTGAATAAAACATTTGTTGGTACACTGGAGCAAATTGTGTCATTAATACAATTACGTTATTATCAAAAAGAGCATAACAACTTACTTTGCTCTTTTTTACACGCAATTCAAATTTGTCACCATTTTAAAAACAAAATAAATGAACAGCAGCCAAAGGAAAACAAATAAAGATGTCTGTCTGCTGGCCAGTTGACAGAATCTTTTGCTATTTAAAATCAAAAAACAAAAAATAACACTCGCTTTCTTTTTCGGATGACTGCTCTGTTATGGCACCAGTTCAAAAAAAGCAAGTTCCACATTTATGTTTTAAAAGACAGTGAAAACATTTGCATAATATGTGTTTTGTAATTCCCCAAAACCCATCTAGACATTTAAATGCCAAGTTGCTTCCGGACAATTTACACAAAATGTCAAGTTTGTTTTTAACGATATTATGATTACGGTTTCATTAGTTTGAATTGTTTGAATTGAGCCCAGGCCGCCAGTTAAAGGTGCATTTAAAGGTGCACGAAGTAACATTTCCGTAGGAGGGTCTGCCACCTGCCTGTTTCCGTAGAGATGTTACTGCTTTGCCAAGAATGTTCCAAAGTACTTCTATTTTCATGTTATAGGTGACTAGGGATGGGACAATGAACAATAATATTGGTTATCGTGATAAAAAGGGAAGACAATAATCGTTTGTGCTACATTTTGTATCATCGTGATAATCACCAACAAATATAATCGGCATTTTGTCACCAGATTGGGCAAAAAAGAAGAAACGTACCCATTATGTTCCCTTCTAGATCGTTTTTGTTTTCACTTATAATAAAGTACAAATATGTCAGAAGTTATTTATAATGAGAAAGTATTGTCTTTATATGTCACATTTTCAAACTGTCTGCAATTTTAATAACTGTCGTGATATTATCGTTAATCGCAATTATTTTGGCCATGATAACATTTGACATAAAATTTCAATATCGTCCCACGCCTACAGGTGACCCATGCAATTTTTTTTTCAAGAGTTTTCAAACTTTACAAACCCCAAAATATAACAAAAAGGACAGAACAGAACATGACGAGAGAGAGCAGAAAGAAAAAAAAAGAAAAGCAAAATGAGACATCCACATAAATAAAGACACACACAGCTAAAAACAATAACAAACCGTCCTAATTTGTCCATTTTCAAGTCTGTATGTCATTTGTTCCGTTTTTCTAATGTTATTGTGAAGTTTGTCCAGTCTTTGATCGTTGGCTCGGTTGGCTTCATCCATTGTGATGGCCTTTTTAACCACAGCCAAAAGCGCGCTCCAAAGATATCCATCCATTGTATCCATGGCAGGAGTTTTGAGGCTCAAGAGGGATGACGATGTCAAAACCAGTCTGTAACGCTTTGTAGATTTAGAGTTGAGATATATTGTGCAGCCGTAATTCTCACTAGTATCGATATCGCAATATTGGCTTACACTATAACGATATTGCAACAAACAAAATATATCGCAGTAACAGCAAAGTCTTCCATCTGATAGAAATGTTCTGTTTTTAAAATGAAAACAATGAAAAGATAAAGTCATGAATAAAATCTAGCTTTTTCAAACTAAATTAGTCTTGGTTTTATGTTTGTTTTCATATTAATATTTGTATTCTATCATAAATAGTATAATAATAATATAATAATTAGTAGAATAAACGTGTCGATATAATATAGTCGACTATAAACAATAATTGCAGTCGTATTTTGATGATGGTTATCATTCTCTGGACTATACAGACTAAAACACAAACCTAAAGACTTTTATAACAAAGACAGTGATATTAATAAAGAAAAATGGCAAAAAATAACAGACCACTTTTTATTTTCCACAATTATACACTTTATTCATAAATATTCTCTATCTAGAAGCCTTCATCCACAAAATTTCAACATCTATTTGGTTAAAAATGTTATTTTATTCAAAGTCTCAATCTATAATAAAAATAATCGCTGAGCAGTCGACTACTAAAATAATCGTTTGTTTCAGCCTTAGTCAAAAAGTGTATTTAAATACCGCAATAATATCGATATCACAGATTTTAACTGCCATATTGCACACAGCAATGGTTTCCAATATCGTGCAGCCGAAGTGAGATTGCAGTTAGGCATTTTTGAGCTGTGGCACATTTAAAGACAAAGCAACTGAGACGAGCAAAGTTACAGAAAAAACCCAGTGCACCTTAAAGCAAAATAACACGTGGTACTAAGTCGAGGCACTGGCTGGAGCCTCATCTCACCTTGTCAAAAATCAGAGAGCGCAGACGAAGGCCAGGCCAGACGATGTATAATGCATTGCACCAGGCTGTGATGTAATGCGGCTCTTGATACTGCCGGAGCTCGCTGGCAGAGCATGACTGAGGTGCCTGCCCATTGTAAAGGAGCGTTACACTTGGCTACGTGCCCAGCGCTCGCTCATTTAGCATTTAGAGTCTTGAGACAGTTGAGGGCTGCAAGAACTATCTCAGCTGTGGAACTTATTTAGGTACGGCTCCTCGTCGTTTAACGTGCATCTGTGGGGTGAACAAATTACGTAGAGGGTGTTTTTTTTGTTGTTGTCTGGGACTGTGTTTTGAATGATTAATGGATGCACATTAGGGCTGCACAATGTATCGGAAAAATATAATTATCGCACTTGTTGTTATCGCAATATGCATATCGCAAAGATGGGCGATAATTTGTAATGGGTAAATGCATCTCAATGTTGCATTTTCTGTTTGCCCGAGCTCGTTTTTACTTACTACTTACTTACTACTTACAAACTAACTAACTTACTTACTAACCCTAACCCTAACCCTAACCCACTTTTTTACAGTACTTTACTGTTTTGACCAATCAGACTCAAATGCCTGTCCCCAAAAGTTCAGGAGTATAGGAGTGAATTTTTAAGTGTTTTTAGGTAAACCTCTTGCTTCAGAATTCTCATAACTTGTTCCACTATTTCATCCACACATAAACGAAGGTGAATAAAATGTCTGAAATGTTTAAAATGTATTTTTAGAGAAATGGACAAAGCAATCCAGATTTGAACACTCCAAATGTCTCCAATCGGTGTATATTTGTACCAAAGTTTCTATATTTTAAACTAGACAACTTTAAACAACTAAAGAGTTGAGTTATCCTTCAAAGCTGGAAAATAAAAGAAAAATATATGCAAATGAGGAAAAAATATTGTAATAATATTGTTCTCAATTCTTGACACCCATATCGCATATCAGACTAATTTCCAATAATGTGCAGCCCTAATGCACATGCACATAGAAAGTAAAATCCACCAGCTAAAGTAGTCTTGACCCTGATGAAGATGGGTCTCTGCTGCAGGTTGTCCCACCAACTCAAAGATTTACGCTCAAAAGAAGAGATGACATCTTGTATAAGAGTTAAAGTATATGTGTTAGACAGCACGTTTCACTAAAATGTAGAGAACATGACAATATTTAAGATTTCACTACATATTTTACCCATTGGTCCCCAGTTTTTAATGAAAAAAAAAGGTACCTATATTTCCAATGACACGTCGCTCTTTGATCACATAGGTTGAGGGATTCTGTTTTAGAACTCAGCACTACTTCCTGTAATTTTAAACTTTATTTTATTTTAAACTTTATTTTATTTTTCTAAATTTCCTCACAAACTGCATCTTGGCTAATGTAAAACTATTATAAATATTTACTACAGATGCCCTCCCACCAAACAAATGAGACAAACATGAGAACCTGTCATATAGACTTTAAGCCCCGTTCCCCCAGACAGGTTCACTTTGGATACTGTTGTTGCAATCTGTGTTTCCATGCTCAGGTCACCCAAACATAACCAATGTTTTGTTAATAAATCAAATCTTAATCATACACAAACTTTCTCTTCAAAAGGCAGATTTCAGCAATTCACAAAAAGAAAACTAATTCCAAGTTTGTGGCATTGTGGGAAGTGGCTAGAGTAAACAAGAAGCAAATTCTGGTTTATTGACACCTTTCTCTGCACGTCTCTATGAAATATGTTGGGTTTAGATAGCGGTAGATACATTATGCACTGGAAATAGAATATTTTGGGTCTTTACACGAGTACCATGCGTCGATAAACAGGAAACAGTTGTGTGAGCTTTGAAGTTTATCGGCTAACGCCTGATGCACACCGACTCCGGTCCGGCTCCGGTTCGGGACCCACGCGGGTCCCGTGCGGGTCCCGCAAGACTTAGAAAGTGCTTAAAATCAATGCGCCCTGTCACACCGACCTCGGAGCTCTGCGGCGCGGGTCCGCAGCCGCAGGTCTCGGAAAGAATCCGCAAGAAGTCTATTTTTGCCGGACGCCGCAGCGGTCTGGTGCGGCTTTCATGTCATTTGACGAGTGCTCTCGCGCGAAACCACGTGAATCTACGTGGCTTTCGTCAAAAACGGACCGCAGTTAACCGGAGCTGGTGTGACAGGCGTCTGCAAGAGACCCGCGCGGGTCCCGGACTGCGACCGGACTGGACTCAGTGTACACTAGGCGTCAAAATATAAAGTTATCAGCACTGAAAATTTGGTGATTTAGCAAAAGACCAAGTCAGCGGTTAACAAGAAATTATAATTTATAAAATGTATATCTGCTTCTTGCCGCCTTGTTTTCTGTGAGTCTGCCTTCTCTTATCCAATCATCTTGTGGTAAAATCTTCCCGGAACCAAAAGCGAGGCAGCTGTGGGAACTTACTACAAATTCAAATGCAATGTAGAGTGCCTTATTATTATTAACATTACTTATGGACCACATAATGCACTGAACCCAAAACACTGAAGAGCCCAATCTCATTTTGCGATTGCGAAGGAAGATTGAAGAGTGCTAGCAACAACAATGACCAAAAAGATACAAGAACATTTGAGAATTTAGTTATGCTGATACATTTAACCAAATTACTGGATTTTGTTAGACAATAGATTTTGGAGAAATTTTTTGGTGTCCAATATTGCATGGTACAAGGTCTTCAAAGGACAAATATTATGCGAAATGTGCCATGTTCTGAAACTGTTCCGTCATCAAAAACATACCTGGAGCTGCATTTAGCTTCATTCACGCCATTTTGATTGAGTCCTGGTTTGAAAATCCTCTCCCCCTCCAACCGTCATCACCACTCTGCTCTGAATTCTTTCGATAGCGTGGCTCCGAGAATCTTATTTTCTGTATTTAGTCCATAAATCATCGCCAGACTCGCTCGATCAGTACAGCTGCGTCACAGCTCGACAACACTCATAGCATTAATGCACAATGTGGTATTAAAATGTGTGTAATTGCTTCTGTGGCCAGTAGATGGAGCCAAAGCTGACATACCATGGTGTCTCCCAAGGCCGGGACAAAGTTATGTTGTAAACGTTTAATTTTTAGTCCTAAAACATGAGATGTCAAAGTGAAGATACTCAAGAGCATATTTAAACGCCAATCACAATACTAACTGTCTGTATGATTGTATTTCTCTCTTTTATTTTTCATTTTTACAAGAATAGAGACTGTGTGGAAACGTGTCTACCAGTTCGGAATTCATTACTCGGATCGCTATGTTATTCCGCATAGATCAAGTGACACTGAAGGCTGGCATAAAATCAATTTGTTGAAATAAAAGAATTATGTTTTCTTCAAGACCCCATGTCGGACGTCAGTGACTATGATGTCAGTGCTGTCTTCCAGTGCGAGCCTTGGACAATGTGGATATGTGCGTGTAAAATCAATGTTGCTGGGCGTCATACATTTTTATATCTCTTGTGGATGTAAATTTATACAGTGTGGGACGAGTCGAAGTTAAAGTGATTGGACAGAATGCTCCTGATGTTGGCGTGCCTCCCGAAGAAACATCAATAATTTATTATTTTGTAGTTAGGTCCGGACCGGATTAATGTGTAAGAAGCTGCACTGGCCTGACAGCATTCAGTAATTCAAGTAGAAAAGCTACTGAGCAGTAAGATATTTATGGACTGATGGGGACTTATTTAGAGTCCAGACAGTGCAATTGAGACTGAACATTTGATAGATTGCAGGTGTTAGAGGTTATACAATGATTTTATTTCTACTTTTATTCCAGTCCTGGTCACGCAAATGATTGTGTTTGAAAGTGTGTAAAGATGGTGTATTTGCTACTTTCCATCGCGGGCACGTCTATTTAGAGGCCCTGTTTATTTCTCTCGGGCCCCTTACCTGTCCTCACAGCCGGGCCACGGTAACGTGACTGTGTGACACAGACCCGATCAAAAGAACAGTAGAATAAATAGCGAAAGTCACGTTTTCTGTGGTTGGATCTTAACAAGGTTCCAATTGCTTCAATAAGCAACAAGAAATGGGAAAATCTGAGTAAACATTCTATTGAAAACAACAACTGAAATAGTCTGTTCTGCTTCTGATCAAAAGTTTAGGACCACATGTCTTTAAATACCCAAAACTGTGTGAAAATGTGGATTCATTTTCTGTCAGGTATTCACTCTGTCATGACGTTTTGATGGCAAAGGTAAAAAAAAAAAGTTCTCTTTTTGAGTGTGGTTGGGTTGTTCGCCATCGGTGCTGGGGTGGGACGCAACCTTAAAGATCCTGATTAAAGATCCTTGAATTGTTGTTTTCAATAATGTTTACTCAAACCTTTCTCTCATTTCTTGTTCTTGCTCATTTCTTGTCATTTTTCTATGTCTTGTTGCTTATTGAAGCTCTACTTGAAACTTTGTTAAGATCCAACCACACAAATGTGACTTTTGCCATTTATTCAACTGATCTTAAACTTTTTGATTGGGACTGTAGTAACAATCAGAAAATACCTTTTTATTACGATATCTGCAGACATTTTAAATATACTGTATAATAACAATGGCGTCATATAACAGGTTACACAATATTATGATATGACAGAACCTATTTGTTTCACTGCGCATGATGCAGAATACAGCAGCAGAGTAATCACCCCCCAACTGATGTGAATGATGAAGAGTACCTGCCACCCCCGAGTCACTACGGGGGGCTCAGAGGCCTCTCCCGGACCCCGCTGGGACATGGATCGCTCCACCAGGCACGCCCTCTTTCTGTGCCGCTAGAAACTCTGTGGACACAAATCACTTCGGAGCTGAAGGACAGACATTTCCTTCTGAGATATGTTTTAAATCGACTTAGAAATGGAACTGAAATTTACACTGGGTGAGGTGACAGTGGGGCAATCAGTCAGACTTTTACATCTAGTAGAAAGTAGTTTTGTGTTTGGTTGGTTATTAATTAAGATCAGTGATGTATTGATTATATAAACTCATTAAACATGTGTAAACAAATACATTCTAAATTCTATAATGAGGCAAAAGGGAAGTGTATATAATGCAGTTCGATTAGAGAAACTGGGATTAACCACATAACATTACAAAATATGAAAAAAAGTAGATGATTACTTGCAAATAAAAACACTTGGATACATGAGAGTGATATCAGAGCCTGGTTTAAAGACATTTACACATGCATTTTAGTTTCTGTGTCCCTTCAGGCAGATTTAAGGCAGTGACTCACCAGTTCACTGTCAGAGGAACTGATGAAGCGACTTGTTTTAACTCTTAAAACTTTTCTCCCACTGACAGAGCTCTTTTCGTCTGTTAAACACAAATACAATTGGGCTAGAATATGTTTTTCCCCCTTCCTTTGTAAATGAATTGCAAACAAACTGACATTTCTATGTTGGAAATTGAAAATTGCTTCTTGTTTTTTTGTTGTACAGTACGGAAAGTAATAGGTAATCTGTAATGGGTATAAGGATTTAAATTAAGAATGCATTTAGATTTGACATGTCTCAATGGAACAAGATTTCTTTTTTAAATTAAAGCAACACGTTTTGTTTTTTTTTTGTTCAAAGTTTTCCTTCTTTAATTACAAAAAAGTCTTGTTCCATTGGTAGATTATTTTACCTGTCAAGTTGTATTTATTTGAAGCAAGTAAAAAAAAAAAGTAATTTAGGTAATTATGTAGATATTAGTTTTTGCAGAGTAAAGACTGAAAATCATCATCATTAGAGTTGACGTTTCTTTGAAAATTTGCCTCTAGTCGGCTCCATTCCATAACATGTTGATGACATGGGATTTTAAAGGGTCTATTGACATGTTTAGACTACATTTTAACATTTGAGAAGGAACTGCATTTTAAACAAAGGAAATTTGTTCATGACGGTTTTCCTTCTTTCTTTCTTTATAGGAATTCTTCATAGGAATAGCTCAAAGTGCTATATAACCAACAAAGAAAAAACAAACCCCTTTCCCCCAATTTCTCCAAACTTAAAGAACCGCAAAGTAAATTTCCCAGAAAGTAACAAAATAAAAGTCAGATACCAGACGGTTTATTGCACTGGGATAGCCTAAATGTCATATACTGTCCGTAGCCCATCTTATCCCTTAAGATGGCACGAGATCATAATGGACCAAACTCGGTCTCCATAGCAACCATTCCCTCCTCTGTCCCTCCATCCAATCTATTTTAATGAAAGCGTGAGAGATGCCAAAGGCCAGTGAGCCGGTCGCGTCGTGGGCTCCCTGACTGTGGCCTGTCATGTTGGGTTTGAGTCATCGTCGCGTTCGCCCTGTCATCGCCCCATCCACCTCCAGCTAAACGATACACTGCGCTGAGTTTGGTTCTTCAAGCCCCCAGACTGGAGTCCTGGAGAAAATCCTCACGGCGGACACTTCCACTGGAGAAAATGGTGAAAGAAGACGCATGAACTGACCTTTAGACCCAGCAGCAAATGGAACAAAATGAAGATGTAACTTGAAATGCCAAAGCAAAGGTTTCAAAAGCTGTTTTAAAGGAGATGTATTATGCTTTTTTTTTTTTTTGAAGGTGCTTAGTATTGAACTATAACATAAGTAGATTCATATTTAGCATTCTGTTCAATGTAAACTGCAATGGCGATCTAAAGTGGCTTAGTAACAGAAATAAATCCATTAACTTCCTGTTCAAAACTGCAACTGATAAGCCCCGCCTCTTCACAGTGACATTTCACAGTAACAAGCAGAGCATTGTAGTTCTATTTTTGAAAAGAGGATATGTGACATTTTAGAACCCTATGTGTGTCAGTCTTATTTTTTAATAGCAATTTCGACTAAGTACAGGAATGTGGGCGGAGATAGGGGGTAGGTGAAAACAGGAATTTTCTAAAAACTTGAGCTTCAATTGCAGGACATTACAGGATTACTGAAACAAAATCAAAATATAACTTTGAGTAAACTAATGATAAGAAACACCACTGTAACTAGGATAAAAGCTCATAAAAGTTGAATTTGCATATTATGTCTCCTTTAATAAGGTGAGACACTGCAGATGAATTGGAAAAATATCCAGAGATATTCATTTTAAACTTCTTCTGTAGTTTTCTCCTGTAGTAAGGGGAAAAATGTAAGCATAATGTTTATGTTTAGAAATAAAAAAAAGGCATTTTATGTGTAAAAATGGCTAAGAGTGCACATATTTGGGGCTTAAATCTTAGAGCCAGCATTACGTTTCTTGCTTCATTTTATTGACTTATTATATACCAAAATGTTTACAGAGGGGATTTTAGTATTTGAGTAACTATATTTGGCTAAATTGTTGTAAAAACTGAAATGTATTATGAATTAAATATAATCAAATCCATCGGTGCGATCTGTCAAAATCTTCTTAAATACAAGATTGGTTGTGTAGCTGTCTTGGGAATGAGAAAACTGCTTTTTAAGAAAACTATCATTGCAGTTACAATGTCTTATTTAAATCTCTGGATGCAAGTGGATCCAATGAAATAATAAAACATTATGGATAAGGTCGTTGTTTCCATGTGAACGCAAAAATGTAAAAAAGAAAAAGAAAAGAAAAAAAAGTTTCAACCTCTGTATGCAGTTAATTTAGGTTCCAATGACAAAATCTTTACATGAATCATAGAATGCTCAAAGTTGGACGGTTTTCTGATCTTGGAAGTTTTGTGCGAAGTTTTGTGTTGAGATAGCGAGGCAGAATAATGGTCCCAGTGATGAATAGGAGCCTTCGCCAGAAAACAAGGTCTACACAGGTCATCAGTCTGAGCACAAATCTTGTAGTCTGATCAATATGGTCTTACACGGCAAAAGAAGTGAGTGATACACTAGTGCTAAAATATGAAGCAGAATAGGCCAGCTTTGAGATCACATATTTTCACACATCCTCGCCTGGAGTCTTAATTGTAATTGGCCAAATTATACCTAATAATGGCATTTGAAAACTAAGTAGTAATTTCTGATGAAATGCATGAAGGCAGGGCAAGCAGAGCACAGCCAGGGCTACTGCAGTTCTGAAATGCATTTATTGATTGATTTATCTGATGTTGAAATTCCTGATTGAACTATGACCTAAAAGACATGATAGAATGTCATCGACATACTTCATAATTCACCACTGTTAATGCCCTACTAGATGACGAAGTCATGTTGAAATAGTAGAGCAAAATGTATTTATTTTTTCCCCTTTCTACCTTTTTTTCTCTCTGTTTTCAAATGTGTAATAAGTACAAGATGCCTGGTCAGCCAGGCTATATAGAGACAAGTTAGGGCTGAGCACTCTGGGAGAGGAGGACTGCAATGAATGACTCCAAGTTTACCCTTCTTAGCCCCCAGATCTACTGGAATAGCCTCTTGCTTGTCACAAGTGCTATTAAAAACAGCTATACAACATTTAATTAAGAGAAAGCCTTTGTTAAAAGATCAAATTGAACGGAACGTCATTTTAAAAATAACACAGCGTAATTTGATATACAGTATATAAGGTTATATCCATAGGACCATGGCCAACCCAGAGCCTGCATTGCACAAGTGGGTTTAGTAATGATTTTGTGTCACTTAGCTGAAATAATATTGATTTGTCAATTGTGCAAACCCGTTACAGCCTGGTTATTAATTACTCCACAGTCCAGCGTCCGCTCACTCTGGACTCTGTATTTGTATGTGTATGTGAATATGGCAGAGCCCTTTAATTGACATCCAGGGCATGTGGACATAAGCTGATTATGCTAATCACATGTTTGGAGCAAACTGGGTTTGCGCTCTAACAATGCACTGGCCCATCCCCAGCTCTCTGGAGGTGAGATGCAAGGAATTAGATATCAGACCACTCTGCCACATTACAGTGAGGCTAATTAATGCACACAGAGAACAAATCAGAACCATTTGACCTCCCCTGGCTTAAAAATAAGTGCCACAATCCTCAGGGCTGTGCCTGCTGCATAATGGGATGTCCCGCTTTTAGGCGTATGCTTGTGTGCGGAGTGAGGATAATTACTGCAGGCTAATTGGGCCAGTGCATATGGATCTATTAAAGACTCTCCCCACTGGTCTCTTCTCCAAATCTGGGCCTGGTAGGTGCGGTAGGGAGGAAATCTATATTCTGTGAGTGTTGCGTGAGCACATCACAGATATCCAAATCTGCACTCGCTCAGCTGAACAGTCTGTTAATGTGTGCTGGGAATAGACCTGCGCTGTCCTATTTCCAATTTGGTGATGAACATTTTGATGATGGCACCATTTATTGTTTTCATTTCCTGTTGCACTTTTCTGGGATAAGGATCTTAGATGTTCTTTAATGGTACTTATGCAGAAAATTATTTCAGGCTTTAATCTGAACCTCAGAGGGAATGGTTACCATAGCGAACGGCCGACTATTGACTTTAGATACACACAATGAGGTAGCTTTACTCTAATTGAAAGAGATAGAGGAAAACCTAACTGTCAATACACAGAAATCAAGCTGTGTAATACATTTGCATAAAATGTATTAAATGAATGTCTGTGCTGCTGATCACTTATGGATTCTCAGAAATGATCAAAGGAGCAAAAGGTGAGCTAGAAATGTCTAAATGTTTGCCATTATGCATTAACAAAAACAAATATGAAAATGTGTTGAAAATTCACTCAGTATACGTGAATATTTGACATGCAACAAGTGTTAATTTAACTTTTTACTTTAAAGGAGAAATTACGTAATGCAATTAGGCACAAATTGACATTTTTCAGATTTATTCTTTTTGTCCATTCCTGATCCTTGTGCGTTGGCGAATCCTTCTAAACTTTTCATGTCAAATGAACCAAATGAGCAGCAGAAGGCATTGGCTAAAGGGCAGAATGGTTTGTGCTCGGCCACACTGAGCACAATTGAGCAGGATGACCTTAAGCCACGGCTGTGTCTGCGTGTGTGACTGACTCTGGACTACCTGAGGCAACACATGAATCAATGGACCTCTTCTCACACCATCTATTCAGGCATTACAACATCATCTGCTATTTGCTTTTCTAGTCCCTCCATTCAAAATCCTCAACAATGTGTAATTACAGCTATGCTGTATTAAGTGAAAGAAAAGGGAAGAAAAATCCAAATATTGCTAATCGATATTTCTATGAACAAATTTCAGATGAAGGTGAGGCAGTCTTTATGTGACACTGAGTTGTGACTCAATGGAAAATAGTTAAGTGGTTGAGTGGAATGAAATTATAGAGAGGCCAGAAAATTGAAGAAACATACAGACACAGGACCTATTTATCAATCCATGCGAAAGTGAACGTTTATTTGGTTTCAATCCAATCATATTTCATCCCATCACACATAAATACATATGGTTTTTTAAGGTTACAAGATACCTTTTTTAAGAGTAATTATTATCTTTGACCTGACATTCTTAACGTCATATTCATTGATTCAGATAACTTTCTAGAATGGACGGTATATTTTAAATATAAATAAAGAATTACACATTTTCATCTTTTTTATTGACATTGTTCCATAGCTGAGCTCCAAGAAAAGACAAACATCTTTGTTTAAGTCCTTTTCTAGCTTTTGGCAAAAATAAATTTACAATTGTCTATTAAATTATATTTCGTTTTTTGAAGTTTAAATTCTGAAGTATTTCTGAATCCCTTCTGGGAGAGTATTTAGATTAACTTTGAACATTATTAGAAGTACTTTAAGGTCTTAAAGTACTTATTAAAAGTACTTTATAGTCTTTGAATTTAATCACATTTGATTTAACACATAATGGATTTGTAAGTTCATAATATCCAATTTTATTTATCAGATGTATGGTTCGTTTCTGTTATAAAACTATGACTGAGGTCTTCAATTTAAAACCCCACAGCTCTACACAATGGATTTGGAAGCAAGTGTCAATGTAGAGTTAATAATAAATAATGCATTTTGAGCAAATCCATGTCATGTACAGCGTTCAGTATGTCATGTTTTTCATACCACTGTAATTCTGATTCATCTCTTCAATCATTTTCATATAACATGTAGACACCATAGAGGTATCTTTTTATATTTTTGGGTTAGGATTAACCTTCAGTGATATTCTAGCTATTGTTTCTTGCTTATAGTGGTGTTACCCAACTTAACTGCACGCTGTTAAATTCTAAAACATGTTTTTATGGCGCTTTGGGGTGAGAGATGATTTTCTGTGCAAGAGTGGTCCACCCTGCTTTATTTCTCTCTCTGAAAAGCAGTTCTAAAGGTGTGCTAGTGGCTAAAAAATCCCTAACCCATCTTTCACAGTTTGAAAATCAGGTCCCCCATTTTAAGTAAAACATGGCGATTAGGCTAACGTAAACATTTATGCTAGAAACCAATGCAAAGAGAAATGGAATGTAGATGATATACAGTATGTTCACCGACGTCCAGCTTATGGCTACATATTAAACATCATGAACATGACCTTATTTTTTTATGCAACATCACTTTAATAACCAGGCTTCAGCAAAAATGGTACTGAAAGGTAACATGTGGAACAAAGCCATGATAACAAGCTATTTCAAAACAGTGATGGTGATGCATGCCGGCAGCTACAGTGACTTTGGTAGTTTCTGCACTCACATCCTTTTTAAATGACCAGGTAAACACAGGTTTTCTCATCCATAGCCTATAGAGACATGTGACTTGACCTAGATTTACAGCCATAATATGCCATAATACTATAATGATTCAAAATGGAATAAAATTGTCACTTCATTATGTAATAAAACCACATTTTGTACTAATTTCCCGCATTACGTAACAAAAATTACAATTATTACATTTGCAAGTGACAATTATTTGACTTTACGTAATTAAAATTTTTGTTATTATGTTATTTCCAACCTATGACCGTGCAAGTATAACAAACACCAACATCCACATCTACCAGGCCATTTTGCACAGGTTGAAAGCGTGTAAAGTTACCGTTTGGTTCTGGTGAATTCATTTCCACCAGTGCCTGCCCTGGGTCCCGAGGCAAACGGGAAACTTGTGTGCCGCCTGCTGATAGCTTACCCACCACAAACTATTAAATTATGTTTGTCCATGCAAGGTTTCTGCTTAGGATGCAAATTGTAACCAAAAACACAATTTGCATGAAACATACATTGGCAAAACCCAGTAAATTTCACCGTCATCTCTGCAAATTAAAAAGGTTCTGTTTGTCGTTCCAGGGCTAAAGTGATGAAATACGTAGACACAAAGCACCCAGCCCCTCTTTTTCAAACCTTTTGCGTAAAAATATGACACCACCAACTCCTTCAAACCCCATCTCTGTTGTCTTATGCGTGAAATTGTCAAAATATGATGGTCGTTCACAGTAATTCATCATGGAATCTAGCATATTTCTCAAACGCAATGCCCCTCTCAGGCAAAGTGTGCATTACTGCTTTTTAATAATTCATGCGTCACGTTCAGCACACACAGAGCCCTGGCGAGCCGCCCGGTGTAAAGGGAGAGGCAAACTCAAATTAAAGTGGAAGTTCACCCCCGGCGCTTCACAAGACCCACCCATTGTTTGACACTGTTGAAAACACTGTGAATATTTGGAGCTAGTTCAAATTAAAGGTTCCTGGACCATTGAGAGAAAAGGTCTACATGTTAGACTGATAAGATTGTTGTTTAGATGCAGACTAGAACTGCTCATGAAATATGCAACTTGGAATATTTAGAACAAGTTTGCTTCATATGAGTTCTTTCCTTGTGCATTAGGGATGTCACTATATCAATTCTTTTAGTTTGTCGTAAGAAGAAAGAAGACAATTTTACGATTAGTCACAATAATACACACATATGGAGCGGTAGTTGGCAGAGTGATCATCTTTTGATCCAAAGATCAGCCGTTCGAATCCCGCTCCTGACATAAAAAGCATTGTTGGTTGACGGTGTAATTCCAGCTCCCTCAGGTGAATACTGCAGTTGTGTCCTTGGGCAATAGGCAACCTGCCTCGCCTGCAGTGTCAGCGTACTCCGGTGTGTGAATGGATGAGTGGCTCCTTGACGTAAAGTGCTTTAAAGGTGGAAAAGCGTTTTATAACGAAAAAAATGACCATTTACCACCATGACCAAACAGTGAAATCTTAAATTTTGTTCCTCTAGTCCCAGCTTCATGAACTCATCAAACTTTCTGACTGATAAATAATGAATCCAGGCCCAGCGGAGGATGTACTTCCTGCAGCAGCTGAGGAAAGCCAAGCTACGAGCACAGATGATGGTGCAGCTCTACACGAGTCCATCCTCGCCTCCTGCATCGCCGTGTGGTACGCTGGAGCCACTACGGAGACAGAAACAGACTGCTGGGAAGGTGATCGGCTGCAGCCTTCCACCTCTCCAGAATCTGTCTGTATGCAGGACCCGGGGGCAAGCAGGTCGGATCACAGCTGACCCTTCTCACCCTGAACATGGACCTGGCCATCTGGACCAGAACCACAAGAATAGTTCCTTTCCCTTTGCTTCATAAGACCTGTCACTTTGATAATTCACTGCTCTTTTCTACTCTTGCTGTGTATATTGCATGCTCTTATTTCAGCATAGTCTATATATTTTTACCTTTTTGAAGAATACGCTGAATTGAAATGATGTTTACTATTGTTATGATAAGCAACGGTCACAATTATCTATCATCTTTCCCCACATTCTCATCCATCCACCATGTTCATGTTTTCTCTCACTACATCTTTAACTCTTCCAGCCTCTCTTCTCCTTCTGGCTGGCAGCACTCAATTCTAGCCATATATTTACTATCGCTGTTCTGTCCATGTCCAAACCATCTGTCTGTCTGGCCTCTCTGACTTTATCTCTAATGAGCTGTCCTTTCGAAGTACTCATCCTTGTTCCTTTCCATCCTCATCACTCACAAAGAGAAAAACCTTCTTCCGCAGTTCTTCCAATTTACTGTCATCCTCCTATATCCTCAGAGCTTGGGATTGAACATGAAAAACTTTACGTTGCTGATGAGAACATGGTCAGATCTCTAAGTCATAGAGATAAATTAGCAAGAAACAGCGTGGAGAAAAAAGTCAAGAAAAGAACAGTTGAACATTCCAAGAAGACATTGGACCATTACAGGTACAGCGCCTGGCCCAAAAAATGGCGCCACATGGGTTCAACAAAGCAAAAAGGTATAAGCCTCTTACTGGATAATTGCTTCATGGGTGATTGTCTTTAAGCTGCAACAAGTACTCAAGCCCAACAACCATGTGGAAAGTCAAATCATGTGGTTATGGAAAATATGTGAGTGTGTTTGAGAAAGGTCATCAATCATCGGCATGAATCAAGCAGTGAAAACATCCAAGGAGATTGCAGAAACTTCTAACATTTGCTTTAGAACTGTCCAAAACATTGTTAAAAACTGGAAGGAGAGCAAGGAACTGTCGTGATTGTGATCGGTGACCACTTACACCTTTGACAAAATAGGAGAAAAACAACCGTACAACTCAGGGCTGTGTTTAATAGTGAAGGTAAGAACATTTCCGCAAGAACAATGCAAATGGAACTCAAGGGATTGGGACTGTAAAGCTATGCGGCAGTTAAGAAAACCAATAATCGATTAAGCTAACTGTAAAACAAAGGCTTTAATTTCCTCTGATAAATACTGGAATCAGGAGCAATGATCTTAACCTCACTGAGACTCTTTGGGATGTGCTGGAGAAGGCTTTACGCAATGGTCACACTCCCATCTTCAATACAAGATCTTGGTGAAAAATGAATGCAACAGTGGGTGGAAATAAATCTTTTGACTTTGCCGTAGCTTACTGAAACAATGGCACAGCGAATGCGTAACCAAAGCTGAAGGCAGTCCAACCAAATACTAGAGCATGTGACCTTTATTTTCTGTGGTGGCTTTTTTTGGACCGGCTGTGTAAATAACCGACCTCCAGAGCTCACCTGCACCTCAGCCTTCATCGCTGCATCCCAGTTGCTCCTTTGTACCCAATCATTGTCCAATCTTCCCCATGTTAACGCATCTTGGCTTCAGTTTGTGCTTTGCCCCAGATCTTGCCTGTCTCCGCCCTGGCATCACATCCTCTTATCGTCCCCCTCTGCTCTCCTCAGCCTTGTCCTCCACCACCACCATCTCCTCATCTAATCTGCCCATCCACATCACTAATGTCCTCTGCCATGGTCTGAGCGGCAAAATGCTTCTAACGCTTCTCTCTGTTTCTGTCGGACTCTCTCTTGGGAGAAATACATTTATCCCACTGTAGAGTGTCAGTACTTTTGAATGAACACCAAGTTAAATTCATCTTAAAATCTCCATTTATTTAACATGAGATGATGTGTGACAAAACAATCCCAAGCTCTACTGGCTTAACATGTAACAGCACATTAGACCACATTGACCACTGCTGATTGTTTTGCTATATTAAGCCCACTGTGCAATATTAAGTCCACTTATTAAGCCCACTGTGCAATATTAAGTCCACTTATATACATAAACTGTACATGATCATGTGAATATGTAAATAGACAAGGATAGTATAGTTAAGCTTATTGTAAAATTGTTCATATCGAGGGTTTAGTTGATTATTGTTCATATCTGGGGTTTAGTTGATTAATAAAGACACTTTATAAGTTAAGTTAAATGGGGTTGATCATTATAGAGCTATTGTATTTTATTTTTTACTTTATATATATCTTATTTTGTTTATAATTCTTTACTGTCTTTACTGGTCGGTTGCACATGTAACAAAAAGAATTTCCCCTTGGGGATAAATAAAAGTAATTCTGATTCTGATTCTGATTGTAGTAATAAAGAACTTAAGTGATAAAATGTCTGGTTGGTTGGCCTGTAGGTTACCTGACCCAAAACATTTGGAACATCAATATGTTATATCGTTTTGCCTGTCCCAGTCTGGAATATCAGTTTAAATAATGGTATAACTCTGTTTAGTAAACCATTATAATAGTCAACCTGTAGGTCTCAGGAGTTTAAATTGGTTTTCCTGAATAAACATAATTTGTGCACAATCTATGATCAAAGTATATATTGTTCAGTCTCTCAATCAGTTTCTCATGTAATGTGGATTCCTAACCTCATTATCCGACAATATTGTGATCAGATCCTCTATCACATATCACCAAAGGTTGTATTTTTGAGTCCTAAGAATCAGTACTGAGTAATATTGTGACATCATGATTCATATCCCTTACAACTGATGACTTTTTGTTTACTGAGGTGGTATTTCAGCACTATTGCGTGAAGGTTAAACTCATCTGAAAATATTCCACTTAATCACAAATATACAACATCAGACTTTTGAGTACAACGTTCAGTATAATTTTGCACTCTGACTTGCTGACACCGCTTGTGTTTGAACTGCAAATGAGCCACGACTTCCAACTGACTCCACGCAACGTCAACATAATATGCTAATGCAACAGAACGGTTTAAACTAAAGCGAAGATATATCATCGCAATTTTCAGAAATATTGGCCTCATTTATCTCCTCTGAAAGGTTGCTCTCATTGTGGTACATTTAGGTGTTTTATCTTGTCTCCGGGCCCAAACGTGTAGCTGTTTCTGGCTGATATAACTCTTGTTTTATTAAGGTGGGACTTGGCCTTAAACTCAGATGAGAAACAAAAGAGCTGATATATTGCAGGTGTGGTTTGCTTTCAGGCGACATATCAGAAAATGTTTGGGATCAGGGTGGAATTTTTTATTGTATTCATTCATTTTATATGTAATCTCACTTTATTATAATTTTTCAAAGAAGCATCTCTGACAAAAGTGTATATTGTGATCGTGTGTTAAAGATAAGAGTATTTTGTAATGAAGTTCTGCGTCAATAATCTGGTTTTAATGCTTTCTTATATTATGAAAAATGACTGTAGTTGCTGTTGCATCCGAAGGTTCTTAAGAGTAAATTTAAAAAGCACAACAGTGATCAGTTTGAACTAGTTTGACGTCATGTGTATCGTTTTTGCTGTTACTGTGCTACTGCTGAAAAATGGTTGTAGCTACTGTGTGCGTTGTACGAAGCATTGCCCCCACTGTGTGAATATAGCCTATATCTCAAGATCATCTACCTCAGTGAGCTTGAGTGGTTTCATCGCTTGTTTGAGTACATACAGTATATGGGCCACTCAATCCCACCAGCTCAGAAAAACTCTCCGACGTTACAGGATAGAAAACCTCCAGCCATCAAATTATACCGCTAGCGTCACATCTGTCAGCATCACATTTGTCAGCGTTCATTTGCCCCCTGTCAGTTCTTGGTGGGCGCTGGGATGTGCCGGTGTCCTGGGGCGAGATTCCAAATGGCGACTGTACTGTATAATGCTAATGAGGTGAGAATCCAATATATCAGGATCTATAACTGTGGCCTTCAGACGTTGCAGATCATTAACTGGGATAGAGAGTATGGAGCTGTACGGAATATAAGAATCAATTACTCCAGCAGGTATGTGAGAGCTGTATTTTCTGTATCTTCTCATTTTATTGATTGAGTACAGAAATTCACGTATTAATAGTCGTTGTATTTGAATGTTGGATAAGGGTAGGTGGAGGAATAATCAACCAAGTGAGCATACTTTAGGTTGATGGGGGAAACCAGCTGTCTTGCAGAGGAAGATGAATTTCTGCTATACTTGTGTGTTTTCAAACTTGAGAATCCATACAGTGCCAGCTGCTGTGTTTGGGCTTGACCAGTCCCATCAGAGGGCAGCAATGTGGTTTGGGCGAAAGGTGAGTCGCTTACACGGATCAAAACAATGATGCTAAAAGATGTATTTAAACCTACTGTAGCAGAAATACTGACTATTTTGTTGAAATTTTAACTTTAATTTGCCTTTCAAATTTGGTCTTTGTTTTTGTTGCTAAATGTAGAATGAAAAGGCTTGATCAATTGCTGGTATGTTCTGCTGTGACAGGCAGTACACTGACTCCAGTTGCGGTTCAGAGTCAGTGTAGCCCAGGGTTACTCTATCCCTTACTGTAAACATGACCTGCTTTCTACCTGTCTGCTGACATTTGTCCATTTGGTCGCAGTGCTTCAGATTCCAATAATGCTGCTGGTCCCTTCTGTAGGTACATGAATGAGGTCTTCATATTCCAGCACCATGAACCTGCGCTCACATTGCAGGCAGAGGTGCCCTGGTGCCCTGGATTCTTTTTGTTGGATTGGCATTTTTGTTGAATGCTCGAGCCCACCATAAGTCTTTTCCCTAAATGAATGACTCGTTAGGGCATGTGGACTCGCGAGTGCGCGATCAAAGACTGTGACAGCAACAGAGCTCCAGGCTGCAAGAACACTGCTCCCACACAGCAGCCGAAGCTGGACCGGTGCAGCGTGAGTGAGGCGTGGGAGAAAAAGGTCAGGCACTGTCCCTGCAGTAGATGTTTAACATGCCTAAATGTCAATAAGGTTTCTTACTTAATCATGGTAACTTATGGCCATTGGTACAATGGGTTTAAATATTGGAGAATGTGGTACGCAAAAAAACAAAACAAAAAAAATCATGATGGCAAAATTACTCTATTATTCTCTACTATTCTCTATTATGTATTATTCTCTATTATGTAACATTATTAAATCAAACATTATTGTTGTCAATTTATATAATTTCTATAGCTGGCATTTGATTGGTTAAACTAACATGTTTGTTCATATATGGTATGTTGTATGTAGCTACATGTACTGAATGCAGCTATAACAATACAAGGCAATATGTGAAAAAATGAACTGTCCTTTTGTCTTCACATTTTGCTTTAGTTTTAGCATATCATAATATCTGCTCAGAATTGGCTTTCAAATGTATATAAATGTTGGTGATAAAAATGTCATCTACTTAACTACAACTTGAAGTGAATGAAAATGCATGCTTAAATTGTCATGAACAGAAATCCATTCAAATATGCTGCTGCTGTTACAAACCAGTCCTATGAATTCAGAAAATATCATTTGTTTGGTGGAGTCTTACAGGCTCATGCAGTACGTGCTCAAAGCCAGCTTCTAATGATCTGCAGACATTTAAACATTGATTTTTCAGAACATTTGTTATGCAGTGCTGCTGCCGAACAATCACTTTCCAACGATTCTAGCTTGAGACCACTTTTACGTTAAGCCATTTCATGTACTTCGATGCTTCTCACCTTGTGCGTCATGTTGGGCGCAGGAAATCCCATTGCTCTTTAAAATGCATGTCCATCCATTATTCTGACTCAATATCTCTAGACATTGGCCAAACAATCTACTTATTATGTAGGAGAAGATGGTTTAAAAAAAAAATCTAATTTCTGTTCAGGTTTGACGTCCAAACCAAAAAAATAAAAATAAAATAAAATAAAAATCTTTCCCCACGACTTTGTTCGCTTCGTCTTATCTCTGGATGACTCATTCTCATCAATTTTACAGAAGCTTCTCTCCTGCAGGCTCTGGCCACATTACTAATTTAACTTTTATTTTTCTGTTTTTCTACACCGTTCTCACCTCTGCTTTGGTGTAGCGAGGATTCGAAGATACCTGCGAGCTGTGATAAAATCCTCGGAACAGAGATTGCTGCAATATGCTTTTGAAGACAGATAACCAACGTGAATTTGTGTAGCCCGCAGGAATCATTTGCCTTGCTGGAACACAGAACATTGTTGAATTTTAAAGAAAGTTGATTTGAAATTCGTCCATCCACGGTCTTCTGGGATTAATCACTCCTGCGCGAAAAGGTCATTCTTGCCGTCACCTCGTTGGTCGCCTCTAGTTTGGAATTAGACATTGATTTTGCATTATCCATCCTTGAGTTGTGTAGAGGTCGAACCATCAGTCTGTTGTTTAGCATTCAAGGCCACAAAAGAGACAGGGTTTTTTCACAATTACCGTGTAATGACAGGATTAATCTAGTGGTGCGAAGGAAATGTAATTCTCAGTCACGACGGGTCATGTTGGAGGCTCTTTTCTGAGAAATTGCATCATATATAGATTTGTATTGGATACTGCGTCCCATAATACGCTCACCTGACTTTTGAGGATGTTTCACCTCTCATCAAGTCAATTATGGATACATTTAATTATGTATAGAATTGTAGACGTCAGTGCTTCTGAATAAATTACAGAACAGAGAATGAATGCTTGTGCACATTAGATCACTTTAGTTTGGCAATTAAAGGTCTTAAATAATGTATACCTGACTTTAATGTGTACATGGCAATTTAGATTTTAGAGAGAGTAGTATAATAAACTCAAAACTGTACCTGAATTATACTTTTTAACTCTTGTAAAAGTTAAAAACATAACATAAGTGTGAAAAGTTGAAAAAATACTACTTTGTATCTGACATCTAAAAAAAAAAAAATCAAGCACACAGTTAGTAGAAAACCAGAGTCACAACAAGAAAAACTGCATTCTACGCTCACATGTATCACTGGTACAGACTTTGGGATCACACACAGTTGAACTCATTACCTTTTTGTCCTTAAATAAGATTTGTCCAAGTCCAACTGTTGAGGAGAATAATTGTTGCGCGGCACTCGTCCTAAATCTCCAAGTGCCGTTAGCAGTCAAGCTGTCGAAGCTCTGTACAGTAGCAGCAACACAAGAAACCAGTTTCAGTTGATATTTTACCGTTGATTTGAGCAAAACAAAAGCTCCACGCCCAAAATGGAAAAGCAAAGAAACACATTCCATTCACATCAGTTGGGCTGCCACTCAAGTCAGAATGTTGAGGAGCATTTTTTGTATAAAAGAATGTCTCTGCATAACCTCTATTCCAAGTTTGCCCCTTGATTTGATGGAGAATGCATCTCTTTGTGTTCCTGAGGCTTCCTTTATTCCCCTACCCACTTATGCCTCACATTAGTCACTTTGTATTGGTGGCTTTGTTTTAGGAAAGGTTATGGTTAGGGTCATGTTTAGGGTCAGATCATTTGGTTAAGTTTGGGACTTTGGGGCAGGTAAACTAACCAGATCTCGGCAGAATTGCGTTGTTGGAAAAAAGGGCGCGTTTCTGTGTTCTTTCTAGGTGCTCCTTCAACTACAAAAGATGTTAGGGCAATCGGTGGTCTCTGAATTGCCATCAACAAATGACAGTGAGAGAGAATGGTTGTTTATCCCTCAAAAATACTGGACAAGCCACTGTAGTAATCTCCAGCAATTTGTGTAGGGAGTTTCTTCTCCCCGCAGTCAGTCGTCCAATGAAAGATCGCCAAACCTTATTAATGCAACCGCTCCTGCTCCTCTTTGCACTCGAACAGCAGCGCTTTTCTCTGCTGTAAGGGCCATCGGCAGAATGGCTCTCTGAGGGGTTTTCTTCTACACTGGCTGCCTGTAATCGTGTTGCCAAAGCTGCAGCCAAGAGCATCAGAGGCTCTGTGAGGCAATGCTGTTGCCAGGTAGGCTTTGAACAACACGCCTGCTATGTGCTCCTGCAGGACTCTGTCACCCCTCTGAGGGATCTGGCAACCGACAATAAACATCAGGCACAACACAGTACCGATGACACTCGGCAAGTATTGATTAGAATTTGTGCCTTTGCTTGGCCTCACCGTTCACAGCAAATTTGTATTTAGATCCAAACAATCATGGTGGATCATTACATTTGGTCTCTCAAATGGAAAATACTGAACAGTTATGAAGCCATTTGTCTTCCATTTGCCTGATCAGCCTAGACTACACACTTTCCCAGTACCATAAATAGACGTGTATTCTGGGCTCAGGTCTTATCTCCCAGAGTATGGGGTGATTGAAAGGTGAATTAGTCAATCAGGGAAATATATTTTGTCCAAAAGAAAATAACAGGACAGAGAAACATCACAGACTTGTTGTGAGAAGTTTGATTTTGTTCTAAATTGTATATGAGGGATGGATCTGGAACCATACCTTGTCTCCATTTCAATTTCCAATGGGCGTAATTGATAGGGGGTTAACCATCACAAAAAAAACATATTCATCTTATTCCACCCTGTCCACTTTTGCCTCTTTTTGTCACAGATCCACACTCCAAGTAAAGTCTTGCAACTAAAACGTTATATAAAGTAGCCTGATTTGTGTAAAATGTACACATGCAACAACAAGTCAGCAATGCACCGATTTCCTGGATGGCCTGAAAACTGCTTTTTAGTCCGTGTAGAACTTCTGCGCTGTGTAAACTGATACAACGGAAAAAAGATGACGCCGCCAATGTCAATTTCTGGAATAAGGTGGATAGTCCGTTTGTGTTTAAACAAACACAGCGGCTTACATGTAAGAAAGAGGGAAGAAAATTAGCACAGAGGATTAAGAAACAGTGAACTCTTATGTATCTGAGGTAAAATAAGTTATAGTTTGAATGAGAGGAGAATATTTGAGAGGAGAGGTCTTCCACATTTGAGAGACATCGTCCCAAGTTATGAAGGTTGTTTGAAGTACTGTATTTCACTGGCTGGTCAAGCAACAGTTCGGTAAACAGGGAAAAACAGTCTGAATCCCCAGTGTAACCAAGTGGATTGTAAGGTGTATTCATTTAAAGTAAAAAATATTCTGCATTTTTCATATTGCTGTTAACATGCTCTTGAGTGTCTTGAATTTGTCATCTTATATTTTAAAACAAAAATTATTCATTCTATGACCAGTGTTATCAGTGACTATGAAATTACACTTATTGAGTACTGAGCCAGCAGATGGCACCAGCGCAATATGCAATTTAGTTAACTTATTTTCGGTGCTAACTTATGATGCAGATTTGCTGCAGCCGTTATCGTGTTTAGACGGCAGAAATGCTCAGAACGAGTTTAGAGATGATTTAAGGACTTAAAACGGCGGAAGACTCTCTGATAAAGGACGTAGATGATACGAAGGTACATCCCGGATCGAGGAAGTTCCGCAGGAAGTGTGTTGGATGCTCGGAGGGGGGAGGATTTTCTTATAAACATTCCTCAAAACATCGTGAATGCAAATGAATGCTACTTCAGGTATGTTTTTGATAACAGAATATTGTTAGAACATGGTTAAAAACTCAAAAAAGTAGCAGGATATATGTAAATGTGACTGTAAATGTATAATATATATTAACATAACCAACAATACCAGGTCCTTAAAACCCAAATTAACAGAATATGCTCATGTGCACAGGCATGTAAAAATATATGCAGTATTTATTTTATTTAATGTTATAGTTGAAGATTTAATTCAATGTATCCATTTGGTGACCAGGAGCACTGTCCACAGAAGATACATTGTAAAATATGATTTAACCACTGAGGGAAAAAAATGGTTTGCACATAATAATCAGACCAGACAAGACTAGCCCACACCAGACTTACCTACATAAGAAGAATTAGTCACACAGAAAGTCCACGCTGCCACACAAGCAACATTCGTCTCTTATGAGCAGCTGCGCCACAAATAGCCACCAGGATTAATGCAAGGATCAACAAACACATGTAATATGACAACTAACCTTTTCCAGTGTCACAAAGTGCAGCCTATTACTATGACTTCAGGTTTGCCAGTGAGCAGAAAGCATAGGCTGGTGTGTGGTTTGTGTAGTGATGGTATAGGAACGAATCACATGCCAGAAAAAGAGTGTGGAATTTGCATGTTCTCCTTTTGTTTATATGGGTTTGGTCTGGGCCTAAGTTTGTATTATCCTTTATACTGTCAAAGCCACAATAATTTGATCAGATGGACGTTCTTTGTGGTTGTAAATAACACAACCCACTTTTTCTGCATTTGAACTTAAGACGATTGAATGGTGAAAGTATTTTTTTTCTATCTGACTGTTTTGGAAAAGGCTTTACTCCTTCTGACAGGACAAGACAAAAGCAGTTGACAAAATCCTCTTCAAACTCAACCGGTCTCTCCAAACCAGAAAAATAAAGAATGTACTTTCTATATATTGAGAATTCATATCAACTGAATCTCATGTTCACTGAAACTGAAAATGTGCAAATGAAGTTTTTGACAGGACCCGGTCAGACGAGATGGATGACAGATGTGTTGTGGGGGAGTGGCAGGGTGAGAGAGCCAAGTGAACTTTTTGTGCTTTGGAATGCACTGCACTGTCAGTTCATCCTCTTGATTCATACTTTTATGACCATAAACCATATCCACTTGTCAGAAGGGGGTAGAGTAGCTGGGTATAATTGGTGGTCCAAGAAATTAGTCAAGCAAGAGTTTTTAAAAAAATCATTACGAAGACACATCTTTATCAAATGAAACTAATAAAAGACTTTACTTTATCACCAGGGTGCCTCTGATCTTTTTAACAGCTTTTCAACTTTTCTCAAAGAACGTTTAATAGTACAAGCATGGTCATTTTTACTGTAGTCTTAAAGTAACCGCATGGCACTACTACTGTACAATTTTGGCCGCCTGTGTACTTTTTCTTAAAATAAAGGCTTTTTATGTAAGTGAGTGTCTGATTTTTTATCTTTTTGAAATAAAGCTTTTATCACCAGCATGATAATCCCTCATCCAGAAGTGATCCATGGACGAGGCATTTCAGCTGGTCTACCATCTGGAAGAAAAGACAATCAAACACACATTACAAAAATGAACATGGTATATGCACTCTGTTTACTTCAGTCGAGAAGAGCAAAAGCAATCTTAGTCTGTTTCATTTGTTTGCAAAGGTAAGTACAAAGCAATACAAGATAAAGCCTGGCCTGGACAATAGAGAGCTGGTTAAGCCACGATCCAATATTGATGGGAATGTTATTGATCTGTCAGCTCCAAGTGGGAAATCTTTGATCTCAACTGTAGAAGCGAAGCAGTCGTCATGTTTGTGATGTCCCCAAGGTGAACAAAATGATTGCGCTCAAACATTTCAGTGTGAAATGTCACTTAAATTGCGGGGTTTCTTTTTTTTACTCTTTGATACCAGCGTGCACCATCATTGTCAAAAACACATCAGCTATTTCTTGTCTAAACTAAACTAGAAGAGTTCACAACAGAAAAAGAAAACGCATCCTGCAAGTTTAAGATGCACTATGCAAGGGTCAGCCAAATGCTTGTCTCCATGGCGATACTAGATTTCCACAGTAATGGCATTAATGGCAACTTATCATATCTTCAATTACAGGTATTTTATTGCTCGAAAATACTTGCATTCTTACCTGGGATGGGTTATCGCTTATCAATAATATCGCTGATTTCCCCAGATTTCAGTGTCAGTCTGATGTTGAAAATGAAGCGCCGATACTTTTTTGCACCGCCCATACTCTTCATGCCTCAGATTTTTCTTTATAAAGAAACAGTAAGTAAAAATTAAAATATAAACTAGCAATTAAGCTAAAATAAGCCACATAACATTTGTGGTCTAGCTATGGATGTATCAACAACAGAAAGAAAAATAACATATCATTAATGGCCCAAAAAAACACTTAAATTTCCCTAAAATCCCCAAGTATGTAACATGTAATGCTGTTGAGCCAAACCACAACACAGGGACTGTGACACAGCCTAAGTTGTTCTTTACAGTCCAAATTCTACGACATGTTTTTTCATAAAAGCAAGCGAAAATGTGAGTGTAGACGTCCTGACAAATAGTTTTGCAGCCTGTAGTGTCTCTTGGAACCTCTGCCCTCAACGCAGAGTGAGAAGAGCAGCGAGTGAATGAGCGCTCGAGCAGGGGCGGGTCAGGGAAATGTAAGGGGAACTGTGGGTGGGGGTTCACTGTAAAATGAGTGAGTTGCTAATAATATTTCATCTAAAATCCACCAGAATACAGGAAATTACAGGATTGTATTTCAAAACGTATTCATTCTCCCTAAGGAATGTGATATATGCTATATATTTAAAAAAAAGACTAAAGAAATTGTCACTGGAGGATTTCAAGCCAACAAAGCAGTTCCACATGGAGTTGTAACTGAGTATTTCTGCATTTAGGGCACCCAAATGTCTGGCATTTAATAAGTTTAATATAATATTTTAACATTTTGGGCAAAGCAATAATAGCTGGAGACAAGCAAGTGGTAGACCCTCTCACCTGAAAAGTTACATAACGCACCTTTTAAGTTGTAAGTGCTAATAGTA
The DNA here is from genome assembly GCA_019453435.1 of Rhinogobius similis. Lineage (NCBI taxonomy): Eukaryota > Metazoa > Chordata > Actinopteri > Gobiiformes > Gobiidae > Rhinogobius > Rhinogobius similis. The sequence goes on from CM033635.1 coordinate 24,921,607, forward strand.
ATTTTTACTCTAATGTGAGCTTGTTACTACAGTCTAATATCTCTAACCAATACCTCTGCTCAAAGACGTTATTGTTAGCTTCACTTCGTCAAAAATAAACAACTCAAAAAGTGATGGTCTATTTATGATCTAACACTTAACAACCAGTTAAAGGTGCTGTACATGATTTTTATTGTTTTGAAACATGAAAAACAGAACTATTATTTTAGTTAGTTTATTTAAAAGTCTTCAGAGCAGTCACGCGCATCACTCACTTTCCTAATGCATTCCCAGCATCCTAAATATTCACCACAATAAGTTTATAAGCACTTTTCAAAAGTCTTGCGTCTTTGGGAAAAGCTAACAAACATTATTAACATCCTGCTTCTCGAAGAATAAAGCACTATAAATAGATGCAAAGAAAGTGCTGTTTCTCATTTTCACTCAAATAAATGCTTTTACAATATATCTGTACTGGGGCAAAACTATTTTACTTTATACCATGCACAAAAATTGGGTACCTGAACTGTTTTTTACATTTCAAAACAGTACAATCAGGTACAGCACCTTTAAGGAACAAAGTTGCTGTGTATAATTCATGTTAGCAGGATTATCAGTGCTTCATCTTTACATTTTGAAGGACAGATTGGAAAATGACAAACGAATGAAGTGCATAGTTTCTATTCAGGATGTTTTGTTTCGTGGGAACTCATGCGTGCTCCCGCTTTGTCCCAGCTCACCATCAGATCATCAGCATCCTTCATTTTAAAATCTAGGCTGCTGTTGTTTTAGCATCGTTGAACACAGCGAGGATTAATTTTTCAAATATGAGCTTCTTTCAGACACGAGAGCTACATAATGCATTTCGACTAGAATGTTAAAGTCAATTTAACATTCATGCTATTAAAATTAGTTGTGTTGTATTTGTTTCAGTTGGGATTTGTGTGTCGTTTGTCCATTATCAGATTAGGTTCATATCAAAATCCATTTCCCTTTTGGCTGAAATCTGGTTAGTTGGACAATCAGGGTCAAAGGTGACATTGCATTTTTTCCCCCTCAGAATTAGACAACCATTCATGAAATAAACCCACTACTACATGATTAACAGTAGCAGATGTAAGACTGGTGGTATTACACAATGTCATGTACTGTTTATTTTTATCGTGTTCATTGACGTAAATGTCTGAATTTATTATTATTTTTTTAACCTAACATATTGTTGTTTATTGTTGTTTTGTCGTTTTCATCATCCGAGTAAGTAACAGAGTGGTTAGCTTCGATGGAAGAAGAAAAAACAACTCCTTTATCCACATTTACATTTTTAATCATTTGAAATGATGCTGCCGTTTTGACTGACTTCGCATTGTAAGTCGGGGACGACATTCAGAATTAACAAATGTTTTGTGTCTTTATATAATGTTTGTTTCACGCCTTTTGCAAATAACCATATCGGCTGAACGTTACCATCACTGGAAATACAGTGGTCCTTAGTAGATAGTTACTGGTACTTACAGTGGTACTGACAGTGATAGTAACAGGTACTTACAATGAGAGTTACCAGTACTAACAGTTTTACTTGGTACTTCCATTGGTGGTTACTACTTACAGTAGTACTTACAGTGACAGTTACCGGTACTTACAGTGTTACTTGGTACTTCCATTGGTGCTTATTACTTAAAGTGGTATTTACAGTGATAGTTACCGGTACTTACAGTGGTACTCACAGTGGTACTTATAGTCATAGTTGTTGGTATTTAAAGTGGTACTTACAATGATAGTTACCGGTACTTAATGTGGTACTTACAACTTACAGTGGTACTTACCATACTGGTACCACACTGAGTACCACTGTAATTGCTGGTAACTGCCAATATGGTACTACTGTACTTACCAGTAACTTCCAGTACTGTACCCGTATTACCGTTACTACCTACTAAGTACTAATTTTAAAGTGCTACCTTCATTTAAAGGGGCTGCACCTGATTTTTACTGTTTTGAAACGTTAAAAACAGAACTAGTTCATGTGCCTGATTTTTTGCTTGTAATAAACTAAAATCGGTTTTGCCTCAGTACAGATATACTATAAAAACATCTATCAAGGTGAAATGAGACCATAGCGCTTTCTCTGCATCTATTTATAGAGTGTTTTATTTCCGAGAATGAGGAAGTGTGCCGTTAGCATGCTAATGTTTATTAGGTTTACCGTTTGGCAAAACTCACTCTGGGCTCAGAGACTCATGAAAGTGAATAGTTAATATTTAGGAAGCTGGGACTGCATAAAGCACTGTAAGCATGTTATACATGTTCAAAACATTGTCAACATGATCTTTTCCATGGTGATTGGCAATCATTTCCGTCCTCTGTTCTGGTTTGTGTTTGAAATTGCCAAAGCTATAGTGCAGAGAGTTGCATGAAGCCCCAGTTCGCATGTGCCTCCAGGACCTGTGCACCGCTTCATCTCGACAGCCCATTTCCAGTGTGGCTAACGTATTCAGTCAGCGCCCTCTGACCTCAATAACGCAGAGGGGGTGAGGGTGTGCTTACAGCCGAGGCGGGCATCTGGCTCTGCCTTCCTCATGTGTCGTGTGACAGGCCATCAGTCATGATTGGACGAGGAGGTGCCACTGCCAGCTGGCCCCGAGGAGAGGAGGACTGTGTATGCAACTCCATCTGGAAAGGTTTACTGTATATGCACTGAGAAAGAGCAAGAGGAAGTCAAATAAGGGATTTTCTGTCAGTGAAAGGCAATACTCCAACAACAACTGTCAGGTGTTCAAAACCCATTTTGCCTACTCAATACATACTGTACTTTCCATACACTGAGTACTCCAACTATACTTTTGTGTTATTTCTCCAGAGAACTGGTCAGATAAGCCATGTCCCTTATGTCCTCAGGCAGGAAGCCAAGCTGAGACATTTTGAGATATTTAGTTATTTAGCATTAGCACTATAGTCAAATTATCTACAAATACTCTAAATGTGGATAAAGGTAGTTAACATATGTATAAACATTAAAAATACATAAAAGACAACTCATTTTCTTTGAGACAAGTTACAAAATGCATTCATTGTCTTTCCTGCAACTGAATTTACAGGTCATTGTTTTGTCTTCACAATACTCATCTCACTCACTGGTCATATTGAATGAGTACATCGCTCAATAGTGCAGTGCAACCACTGCAGTCTGGTTGATGTTAGTGTCACGACACCTAGTACTGCAAAGGCACTGTATACTTACAAACAACATTTATGATTGTTGGTTCTTGTTTGTTTGTTTTTTGGTCCTTGTCCTTAAATTAATGGTAGGAGTATGATTATTATTTTAGCACCCGTATCATCTCAACTACAACAATTACTATATGCTATTTTTTTTAAAGACCAGCTTGAGGAATATTCTAACAACTGTGATAACTATGAAAGGTTCTATTTTTGTAATTATGCAGTACAGTTCAAATACACTATATTTGAGATGTAAATGTTGCGTTTTTATAGCTTGGATGTCTGGATCTTCCTGTGGTTATTAAAGTGAGTCAGTGCATGAGAACACCGTGCTGTGGGTGGCTGTACCTGTCACTTGGTGTGTCTCTCTCCTCTTTTAATGGTGAAAAAGGAAATCCATTCAGTTACTGTCCTCCCTAATTGTCAGACCACACATTCTCTCACACACTTTTGGATCACAAAATCTATTTCTTTTTCTTTCGCTCAAATTTGTTTTCAGAGTTATTGGGAAGGAGAAGCAACAGGTGAAAAAGAAAATTTCTACAAAGGGAGAAACGGGAGAGGCCTCATTTATAACGAATTGCGTAGATTTTTTGCTGAGCAAGTGCGTCGCCTAAGTGCCCTCTAGAGACGTACGCCACACAAAATCCTGATTTATGAAAACCTTGTTTGCACTCCACCACGCAATCCTTGCTTTATTCACCTTATTCCGGAAGTTGCCATGGGTGCCGCCATCTTTTTTTCCGTTGTAGTTTACATGGGGCAGGTGAGCTCAACAGAAAATAAGTTCTAGCCGTTTTCAGGCCTCACAGGAAATCAGTGCGTTGCTGACCCATTTTTGCACGTGTACATTAAACATTTTAGAAAAATCTATCTACTTTGTGTAATGTTTTAGCGAGGAACTTTATGGTGCAAACATAGGACATTGGTGCAGAAAACACAGCCAAAAGGTGTGGAGACGGGCAGAGGGGCAGAGCACACAGCAGAAGTGTGATCTGTCCCACGGTGCAGCAGCGGCACTGCCTGTTCTCCTCTGGCCCGCGTGCGTCTCTCTCCTGTGTCCCGCCTAGTCCCTTTTGGCCCGTGTGCGTCTCTCCTGTGTTCCACCCGTTCTCCTCTGGCCCACGTGCGTCTCTTTCCCGTGTCCCGCCCGTTCTCCTCTGGCCCGTGTGTGTCCTCCTGTCTCTCTCCCGTGTCCCGCCCGCTCACACACGCTTTGAAACCAGCAGTCCCGTGTCTCTGTAGCCCCCTCCACCACTGCGCCGCCCGCTGAGGGAGAGAGCAAGTGTAGCACGAGTTAACTTTCTTATTCACTGTTTAGCCACTGAGCGTTATCGTTTCCCTGTCATTTCCAGACGTTGCGTAGAGCTTACAGAAGGGTCTCAGTTTATGCAGAGATAAGCAAAATCTTGCGCCAAGTAAAAGCTTTAGATACCACGGGTAGGCACTGCATGGTGCGTAAGCAAGCTTTATAAATGTTGTCCCAGGTTATATATGAAAGCATGTAGATTTCATGTCCAGTTCTGAAATCATATTAATCTTACTCTGCCCCACTTTTGGCTCTTTTTGCTGTTTTGCACTTCAGTTGTTTTGGCTTATCCTGTAGAAGGAGAGTTCCGTTCACTTAAGTGGAGAGTGACGGAAATGTTTTGCTGCTAAAACATAAATATATAAGTAGATTGATTTGCACCCACAAGTCAACACTGCACAGTTTCTCAGAGTGACTTGAAAATGGTGTTGTCTGCATATATGCTATGTGCTGTTGAAATCGGCTGCACTAATAATGATATAAGCACATTTAATGGTGGCTCCCGTGACAACTTCTGGAACAAGGCGAATATGTGACTTAAGTTAGTGTTATATCTGAGACTAATCCTACCTTGTTTACAAGTTTGTCCACCTACATCTTCAGTCGTTAGGCTTTCTGATGAAAGTCTAAATATCTTTATTTCTAAATATGCAGTGTCCAGATGACTACCTTTGAAACCTTTCCTGGCAACAGAGTGAATGAAGTAGTCAAAATGAGCACTATGGCATAGTGGTTAAGACCCTCACCTCCCAGCAGGAAGGTTTGATAGCCTTAACTATGTCAACCAAAATATTTGAGCAATTTGTTTTACAATTTGGATCTATAGGAAATAATAATAATGATTAAAAAAAAAATCTTGTAACTGCTCATAAAAAGGAAAGCTTGTCCATCATATCAGCTCAAAGTTACTAAACCTTTGCCCTATGTTTGATCATTTTAAGCTGCCCATAAATGATTCTCAAACTGTCCTTCTTTGGGTTTCTCCTTGTTTAAAACATATATAGCGATTGTACAGTCCTGTTTAGACCTGGTTAAACCCTAGTTTGGACATAGAATGGTCCAGTTATAGACTTAGTTCAGACTTGTTAGTTCTCTGAAGGCCAAATATTTTCTTAGGTGATACTTGGTGTGACAAGTTTCAGAGCCCCCGGTCTATACAAAAGATGGCCATAATGGGGACACAGCAAGAGGAGACCAAAATTTCACTTCCACATGAGAATTATTAGATGTATGTTTCATGTATATTTATGAAAATCAGAGGGTGGGAGCACTGAAGTTCACTACTCAAGTACAATTATTTGTCTAACAAAAAGTTGAAAGCATCACTGTGGTCAAACACAGACGATGCATAGACACGCACTTCTCCCCTCTCACCCTCGTGCCTTGCTTGCCCCCACTTCTCTCTTTTCCCTCTCTCCCACTTCGTCCTGTGTGCACGCCACGGCCATAGATCTCGAAACAGGTCGTGCATGCCGTCAGTTTGTGAGTCTGCGCCGAGGGATCAAAAGCTTAGAAGTGAAAGAATAAAAGCGAAATTCGGTTAAGTTGAAGGTACACTTTACTGTGCCCGTAGGGAAATTTGTCCACTGCATTTGACCCATCCTTCAATGCCGCTTGGGCCATTACCTCAGGAACAGTGGTCGCTAGAAATTGTATTACCCAAGTAAAATACAGCTTTTTTGAGGTATCTGTACTTTACTTAAGTACAGACACCTCTAATGAGAAATATCTCTGTCTCCCTCTACTGGCAGCAGTCGGTAATGGAGCTTGTAGAAATGACTTAAGAGCAGCATTACACTAAAAGATGGTTTTATCGAATGTTCTCTTTCCTTCCTCTCTATTACAGCGGACAGTCCTGTAAATGTTGGAACTAATCCACTGACACAATTTGCCATCAGTTAATGTAGGATGAGCTTTTCGCCCTTCAAAAGTCATCAACAACTGCCCGGCCCGAGCGCTCATTAAGCCTCATAAACAAACACACTTTATCTCCTGTGTGACTGCACTATGATCGCATATGCACACACAAGGCCTGATGGCTGGATCCAATCTGCGCACATTTACGCCATTAGAGGAAACATTATCCCTTATCGGTGATTATGGCGTCCATATAAGGTCTGCGTTATGATGAGCTCCCCAAGTGCTCTGAATTATCCGTGGGCAGCCGACCCCTTCCCATGCACGCCATTAGCAGGAAAACTCTGAATTTAATTGACAAGTGACTCCAAGAGAGGATTCGCTGCAGATTGTGGGAAAGTGCCGCTATCCTCGTTTATGCCTAATTAGCCTGAGTGATACGGCAGCTTCTCAGAGCACAACACCAGATGGTAAATTTCTTTTTTTCTCTCGCCTTCAGAAGGTGTTGATTGACTACATACTACAGTATCCTACATGTTTCTTCACAGGATTTGCAAATGTTGCCGCAAAATCTCCTAGGCTAAACAAATAGAAAGTAGAAAAAATGCTAATCTGTGCTTTTTAAACCTAATTATTGCTTCAGAGCACCAGGCTGCCAGAATATTACACATTTTTACTAAGGTGAAAAATCAAAATTAGTTTGCAGCAGTCTACATGTAAAGCTCACTTACCTAATACATTCCCAGCATGCAAATTATTAACCTAGATGCATTTATGAGCACTTTTCACAACTCGCACAAGACAAGTTTTGCCGTTACAGTAAACATAATAACAACAACTAGCATGCTAATGTTGCACTTTCTGCTTCTTTGCAGAAAACAAAATGCTCTGTAATTAGATACAGTGCACCCCATGGACTCATTTTCACCTCAAGAGCTGCTGTTACAATATATTTGTACTGGGGCAAAATAGGTTTTACATGTAAAAATAAATGGGTGCAGCCTCTTTAAGGGCCATTGAATTGTTATTGTCAAGTGGATGAGTTGTATCTCGGGGTCTTGTTCACGAGTGAGGGAAGGATGGAGCGTGAGATTGACAGGCGGATCGGTGCAGTGTCTGCAGCGATGTGGGCACTGTATCGGACCGTTGTGGTTAGTGATGGGTCCAGCAACACTGAAGCGCCGGCGCATGTGTCGAGCTTATAGAGCGAAGCCCCGTATCGATGCGCGTATCGCTTTAAGAAAAAGTCACGTGACCGATACTGCTGCTGTTTCGCTCCTCACCGACACGCCAAACTGTGTTTAAAAGGAACCGCACCAAAAACCAAAAACTTTGGAACAACTTATTTTTTTGAATAAAAATAAATAAAAATGACTCCCTGAGTCAATGACATTTAAATTGGTAAATTATATTAAACATTCAACACTTTAACTTTAATTTTCACATAAGATATAAAATAATACCATAGGAAATATAATAACTTAAATAATAGTCTGTATACAAGTGTGACCAGGCCATTGATTCAGTGTGTCTTGCGAGTCTCAACTAATTTGCCAGCAATGATGTATACCTTCCAACAGGTGTCAGTGTAGAGCAACACAGCGACACTGTATTGGCACAGTATCAATACAGTTTGGAGAATGTGCCGAAACGCTTCATGAGGCCTCATCTACCCATCACTAGTTGTGGTAAAGAAGGAGCTGAGTCGAAAGATGAAGCTCTCGATTTACCGGTCAATCTATTTTCCTACCCTCACCTATGGTCATGAGCTCTGGGTAATGACCGAAAGGACAAGATCGCAGATACAAGCGGTTGAAATGAGCTTCCTCCGCCGGGTAGCTGAGTGCTCAGAGGGTGAGGAGCTCAGTCACACGGGAGGAGCTTGGAGTAGAACCGCTCCTCCACGTCGAGAGGAGCCAGCTGAGGTGGGCCGGGCATCTGTTCAGGATGCCTCCTGGACGCCTCCCTTGGGAGGTGTTCTAGGCATGTCCCACCGGGAGGCGGCCCCGGGGTAGACCCAGGACACGCTGGAGGGACTATGTCTCTCGGGAACGCCTCGGGATCCCCCAGGAGGAGCTGGAGGAAGTGTCTGGGGTGAAGGAAGTCTGGGAGTCCCTGCTTAGACTGCTGCCCCCGCGACCCAGCCCAGGATAAGCGGAAGAAGATGGATGGATGGATGGATGGATGGATGGTTATTGTCTGTTTTGGAGAAAGTTTTATGTAGATTCACCTAATACATTTGTTTGTTGATAAGATGTTTATGCAGTTTGACCTCTGCAATTGATTGTCCCTTTGTTTGTCTCTGGGCATGATAACCTAATCACCTAATTACAGCGCAGATCTTATATGATGCATAACTGAAAGCAATAATTAATATTTGCTTACACACTACTGTATATGCAGGGACATGAATGAACAGCGACCGAGGCTAATCAGTGTTTGTTTTCATCGCATCTGCCTCTAACAAAACATATAATTAGCAGAGTGGATTATTTAGTAAAATTGTCGAGTTTGTGTCATCAGATAAATTGACAGTAAATCAAGCAACAGAACACGGAATCAAATCAAACATGGAATGGTAATTTTGGATTCAAGGACCTGCCTAGACCCAAAGTGTCAATGAGTCTAGCCTCCAGCTGCCTTATCGCATCAGCCCGCCAGTGCCTCTTCTCTTTTTAGCACACTTCTGTATCTTTGATCAGCTGCCAGTGCTTTGCAACATGCATCAGTACTCGACCAACTGTTCCCTAATGAATCTGTGTGCATGCTCGCTCCACTGTGGTCCTCTCTGTCCTCCGAGCTGTCATTCATGCATTCGTGTTCGCAAATAATCATTTATAACTCTGTTTGATGAACTTGAAGCCTCTTTTTGGCCAAAAAAGAGACGGAAATAAGAGCATGCTTGTTTGTTTTTTTTCCTTTTGGAGGTTTTTATTGCAATTAAAAATGTTGAAAAAAGATGATCACAATAAGGACCGGGCTTGTATTTCCACAAAATTATACAACTACTTATACTTGGCCTGGAAGAGGGACTCCTCCTGCTTGTTTCCATGGAAATGTTGTTCATTTAGCTATAATTTTCAGTAATAACACATGATGGCATTATGGAGAATGTTCAAGAGTTTGGTTTTAATAGGCCTGTCACAATAAGAAACAGAAGGTATCTGGGGCTCAGTATTTATAATGAGAAAATGTTCTTCGCAATTCTGAAAACATTTTTGTAATTTATTTATTATTTATTGTTATATGATATGTTTTGAGTAAATAGCTTTTATGTTATCATGTAGTTCTCATTTTATTAGTTGCAGCTCAGTCTTTTAATGAACTTTTATGGTATTTTTTTAATTGACATAAAATAGCTTTAATATTATCATTTATTGTTACGTTTTCTGTTGCAATACATCACACTTCAAAATGTGTTATTGTGACAGGTCTAGTTTAAACTTTCTATTTCAATGGAATGATGCAGGTGACTTTTCAAGTTACATAATGTTACTTTAAGACCTGTTTTCTTTTTACAAATCTATAGTAATGAGTCTTCAAAATGTAATTTATCAAGTCACTTCAAATTAAGAGGCAGTGTTTAAACTCTGTATGCTGCTTGACAAAGGAGTCACTATTTCATTGTTTTACCTGACAATGACAAGTACAATTCTATTCTTAATAAATTAAATTCTGGGTCAAGGCCTGAGGTACATTATGCCCTAGAAATCATGTTGAGGTGTCAAAATACTTGCCTGCAAAGACTAGAATGATTTATTATATTTGGAAAGTTCATTATGTCTTCTTGTAAATATTAACTTGTGAGTTTCTTCTCATAAGACAGTTGTAAAAAAAAAAAAAAAAAGCTATAAACTCATTTACCTGACATGTTTCGGTGGGATGACTTCACAGCTTTTCAACTGTCTCATTAGAAAAAACTCAAAAGGTAATAGAATGAGTTCTATTTTATTTTTATACATCGGTATCAGTCTGGGCATGATGGGCATGATTGACAGGTGGATTAGCCAATAAGGAACAAGCATGGTCCATTCGTATAAAAACAAGTATATGTCTATTACAAGGAAAAAGAAAAGGAAAACAAATGTCACAGGGGACTGAAAAACATTGTGTATTTCTGCAGAATCAATGAGCGAAGCAAAAATCTGAAAAAATAAAGTGAGAGAAGTTTGATTTCGTTCTAAATGACAATGAGCTCCTTAGCTTCGTATGCATCACTGAAATAAACTAATCTGATTGCACGGTACTGTTTGAGTTTGGCTTGAGGCACGACTCGCTCTTTGAAAATAATTGAAGAAGTGTGTATTCTGGACCTCAGACAATCAAAATATATCAGTGTAAAGTTTCCTTGCTAGTTTTATTACCCAATCACTAATCAGAGTAGTCGTCAAACATCAAATTATTAGTGTCCATGCAGAGAGTTATAATAAATCTGTGAAATATACATACATTTTTTCATTTCATTTTCAAAACTTGTATAGCAGCTGTTAAAAAAAATACATCCCGAATGTTTTCCACCACATAATGATCTGATTAATTGCTTGTTATTACCTTTATTTATGTTCTCGAGTGGACCTCATATGTTATTTATACTGCTGCTTCCCGCCGCCTGCCTTGGGTTTGGTCCTGCACACAACATCATCCATCATTTCTATCTTTTCCCCAGTCCCTCTGCACATCGTGAAGAGGGTAGCCATGGAAACGGCGCACAAGTGTGACCAAACAGACTTTTTGAGCTATCCATAATTTACCTGATGCGCAACACAATGAAGAAACATCACACTTCATTGCACTTATATTGTAATCATACTGAAGTTTTTTGTTTTTTTTAATAGCGGACTTTTACCAACTTCCCAGCTATAAGACGTCAACAGACTGAAAAATGAACAGTGGATTTTGAAGAGCACGCGTCACAATTTCAATGTCATAGTAGCATTTTTAGCTATATACAATGAGTAACCTCCAATAGATTATATTTGTACTGATTGTATTGAATTGGTAGATGTTGCAGAAGCTTACAAAAGACAACATAAGCTCAGATATAAGCTTTTCTCCAGTGCCAGATGTGACCTACAGAGAAGAGGTGGGGGGTTGGACACTCGCCTTTATCAGCTCACAATAACCTCACAATATGCCGCGCTAAAGAAACAATCGACAGGAAGATAGACGGACTGGACCACAGCGGTTTCTCAAAAGAAGTGTTAGTGTTTTCTTGTTTGGATGTGAGCAACAGGAAAGGGAGAAGATTACGGGCCCAAATGATTGTATGTCTTGAGTATTTGCACACATATTGTTGTATGTAAGGGGCATGTTGTTACACTTTTTCATTCCTATCCTTCCATGCAAAATGAAAGTGCAACATTTCAGCTATTTTAGGAATTTTCACTCCATCTTTCTGCATTGTGCACAGCCAGAGTTATGACAGGTTATTATAACAAACAACAACAAACGTACAATTTTCACAGATGCAAAGTTCTGACCTCTGTTTCGGGTCAGAGCCACAAAAGAGCTATTCTGACCAAATCTTAGCGAGTTGTCACAATAAAAATAATTTGTAAAATGTACTCAGTGTCTCTAAATATCCTTTTGTTAGGATTATTAAATGAGTTGGGTGATATTTTGTTTGATAAAGGTGAGCTTGCTGTGATATCTTGCCTCAAAGCCCTCAGCTGCACTTCTCAGGGGTGTATGGCTTAGGGTACTTTAATCTGATCAGTTTAATTTATCATCATAAGAAAGTTATACTTGTTATAAATAGTCAAATACAAATATAGAGTATTTCAATTTATTGGAAAGTTCAGATATTGATTGTTTTTTGCAAATCTGCTTTTTCACTTTTGCCATTGGAGTGTGACATCAATGCGACAACAATTTTGAGATTTTGACATCAACAGAAAAATCTACCTCGAATGTAGTTTAAATAGCTGTTAGCATCATGTTTCTATTTGCTGTTCACATTTCACCCAAAATGGCAACCAAAAACTTCTTTTTGGTTGCCTCAAAACTCAAACACCTTTTATAACAATGTAGAACAGAGCTCTCATCTAATTGATCAAAGTAGGCTATAGACTGATGATCTTATTTACTGATTTTCTTTGACGAATGGTCTTTTTTTTTCTTGATTATGAACAATCTCCAGTCCAGGGCTACAACTTTATTTTACCGAGAGCCAGATATTTAAGGGGGTTTTGACCTCGGGCCAGAAACATGTCCAACGCTTCAGAAATACAGTATGAAAAACATTCACGGGCTTTAACAACATCTACAGAACTGAACCAGGTCCAATCTAAGACTAAACCGGGACTAAACCAGGGCAAAACCAAGTCTAAACCAGGTCTAAACCAGGTCCAATCCAGGACTAAACCAGGACTAAACCAAGATTAACCAGGTCTAAACTAGGACTAAACCAGGTTTAAACCAGTACTAAAACAACTCTAAACCAGGACAAAACCAGGTCTAAACTAGGTCTAAACCAGGTCTAAACCAAGGTTTAACCAGTGCTTAACCAGGTCTAAACTAGGACTAAAACAGGCCTAAACCAGGACTAAAACAACTCTAAACCAGGACAAACCAGGGCTAAACCAGAAAAAAACAGGTCTAAACCAGGAAAAAAAACAGGTCTAAACCAGGGCTAAACCAGGTCTAAACTAGGTCTAAACTAGGTCTAAACCAGGTCTAAACCAGGGTTTAACCAGGGCTTAACCAGGTCTAAACCAGGACTAAAACAGGCCTATACCAGGACTAAAACAACTCTAAACCAGGACAAAACCAGGGCTAAACCAGGACTAATCCAGGACTAAACCAGGACTAAACCCGGACTAAACCAAGACTCAACTAGGTCTAAACCAGGTCTAAACCAGGATTAAGGCCTAAACCAGGTCTAAACCAATAACAGTGATCAAATATTTTTGTCAGGATCCTCCTCAGGATTGTGCCCCCTCCTTCCTGAGCTTCCTGTCTCCTCTCCTCCCTGGGTGTGGCCTTCTGGGTCTGGCAGCAAACACACCTGCATCCACTTATATCGTTACCTGCAGCATAAAGGGGCGTTCAAACCGCAGCGACCAACGCGACCAGTTTACATGTTAAGTCTATGGTGTCGCGCGAAAAAAGCCTTCTGCGATTTTGCGGCGCGACAGGGGCGACCGGCGCGGCGCGAATCCTGCGATTCTGTCGTGCGGCGCGACGCGACAAGAGCGACTTTGCGGCGGCCGCAAATTCGCTTCATTCGCGCGACTTGGCGACCGTCGCAGAAGATAAACAGAGCTGAACTTTCTGCGGCCAACGCCGCGACCGCCGCGGATGGCAGCCAATCAGAGACCACGCTTGAGAGACGCATTACGTATATCATTATCCGGAAAGAAGGACGTAAACAAACCAAACGCATGATTGACCGAACAGACCCGAGCCCGCGCACGAGTAGAACCATAAACTGAGTTCCGTGCAGAGTTTTATTGCAGAATAAGCGCCTGACAGGGCTGTGTGTTTAGTGTTCTACCTGCACCAACGGGACGTCTCCTGTTCCAGAAGTGCTTGTCCCTCCGCTGACGCTGGACCAATGATCCCTCTCCCTCGCTCTTTTCTTCAGCTTTTTGGGAGGGCATCCGTGGCTCTCTCCCTCTCTCTCCTCTGCTCCGTGTAGCAGCCGCGCACTTTTATTATGGTGCCGTCACATATTTTGACCACTTTATCGGAGGATGAGGAGGAAAACAACACAGTGCTAGCTACACACCGCGCTCCGTGGAGCGCATGTTACAAACGTGACACCACACGTGCTCGTCTCTGCCCCCTCAGACCGAGCCCACACGGCTCAGGTCCGCGCCCAGCCCGACAAAAGAGCGGAAAATGTGGTCCCGAACGCCCCGCTCCCAGGAATCTAAACTCTAGCAGCAGGTTAGCTGTGCTGGTCGCGCCGGTCGCGCCGCGTGTCCGCTGGTGACTTTTTTTTTCGGCGACCAAGTCGCGCGACTAAAGCGACTGTGCTTAAATGCACAGGCGACAAACTAGGGGCGACAAATGCGATTTTGTCGCTGCGGTGTGAACAGGGCTTTAGAAGTCTGGTCTATCATCCACTCATCGCCAGTTCGTCATATTACTACTACAGTTAGTACTGCGTTTTTGGCTCCAGAAAACTCTACTCACTTTTGTGCATTTTTGGAATTGTTCTTCACCTTGTCCTGTGTCCAGGTGTCCCTGCTGCCTCCCTCTGGTAACCACCTGCCTGCTCCTGTTTGCCTGCCTACTCCTACCTGCTTGCTCCTGTGTGTGTGCCTGCCTGCCTGCCTGCCCGTTCCTGCCTGCCTCTGCCTACCCTGGACAACCCCCAGCCCTGTAACCACTTACCTGTTGTTGTAAATAAACTGTGTTTCACCTGCCTCCGTTGTACTGCTCTTGGGTCCTAAGTTAAACCCCTGACAATTTTTTATATTTATGGTAGATGGGTTGAGGTCCTTGGAGGGCCTGATTTGGCCCCCGGGCCTTACATTGCCTTGCCCCGCTCTAGTCCCTCCATGACACTTCTTTCTCTACCACTGATAATCACAAAAGCAGAAGATACAATGCTGTGATAATGTCCCTAGGCTGTGTCAATCTGGCAGCCCTGCTTGCCCCTCTGTATATGGTGCTTTCAGATGCTGCCGGCTCTGTTAGCTCTGTTAGCTCGCGTGTCATCATGAACTGGCCACTACTCAGCAGCTGCACGTTTGAGTCTGTAGCTTTGCCTGTAGCTGACCACAGGGGAGCATGTAACATCTACTGCAGCCCTGAGCACGGGGCCACCAGTGCTTACCGTTTGCAGAGTCTCAGAGGTGTATTTAGCAACATGGAGCCAGGAAGACTTGCAATAATGAATGCTAGCGCTTTTAAGGGCTTATTGTCAAGACTCTGCCAAGAAGATCCGATTACAAAGGGAATAGTGGGAATATTGTCTCATAAGTCATAAGAAAAACAATGTAAACGGATTAGAAGACGCAGGTGAGTTTGTTCCTTGCGCATGAAAAAAAAAGAATTGCATTAAAGGTGCATGTATGTAATTTTCTGGGGATCTGCCTGTCCCCATGGTGATATTAGCTTTGGAATATTCCGTAGTGTGGCGTTAAACTTATTTATCTTTATCTATTCAGTTGCAGGTACCTGAAAAAAGTATTGTATGTCACCTTTAATATAGACACTTGGAAATAAGTGACGATGTATCCATGGGTTTCAGAGTGATGAAAAATTAACATTGTTGCCATAGCAATTAACAATTAAAAACTATATCTGATATCAAAACCCATAAGTTAATTTGTGGTACTGGAAAATTGCATTAAGGCGAGACACTGCAGGCAAAACCCATTTTTCCTTTTTTGGTCAGTTTGCTCTCTCAACATATCGGCTTTTATGTGGAAACAATAAACTTAAAATGAACCAAGCAATTTAAACCTGTTTCTTTCCAATTTTCAGATTTAAATGTCCCAATTATGTGCAATTTGGTCAATTTTTGGCTATATATTTTTACATTTATGTGAATAAACTACAGGAGAAGTTTCAAATTTATATATTTAAACAAAAGATTTTTTTCCTATTCACCTGCAGCGTCTCACCTATGAAAACTACTTTTGGATTTTTTTGTACAAAATTGTAATTTTGTAAAAGATCTGCTGAGTTTCTGTGACGCAGCACTCAAACTAACCCCTTGTTTTTGTTCCTTGCAGCACTTGAACTTCAGACTTCAAGTTTAACTGCAGCCTGGTTCTATACTGTTCTGTTTTTCAGAACCCTAACCCATTTACCGCCACTCGGTGACAGCAAACTAGCTTAACTTAAAAGTAATGTCTAACTGTGTGAAAATATACATCTATACTTCTATCGTATTTATGTATAAGAGCCATAGCCTTTTAAATATTAAAATGACTACACTTTGAATGCTGTTTGATAACATTTAGCAACATGTATTATGTCTGAATTGTTTTTTTAACATGGCCATATTTGTGAAATGTTATTCAAACTTTGATTTTATACCAACAATATTTGTACAAAAGTTCTTTATCCTCGGCTTTCATGCACGTTTTTAATCATTTAATGGGGTCTGTCTTGTAAATGAATCATTAGAGGTTATTTTAAGAGTATTTTAATGTTTAATGTTTAATGTGAGCTTAAAGGTCACGTTTTACTGAAGGCTATGTTTTCCCTTACTTTATTTTGCTGGACCCTCTCCAAATGACTGCGGGCTAAGTATGTTCCAGACTAAAAGTGTGTATCCATTGCAAGATTTTCCCAGTGTGTAAGTATATAAAATTAAATTTGAAAAGAATTTCAACGGTAACCAAAAAGAATTTAAGCTACACACAGAACATTTCAATAAACATGCTGTTTGGGAAATCTCTCTCTTTGGGAAAGATCCTCATGATCTACAGTATGTACAAACTGAAATGAAAATGATAAAGATACCATACATTGCTGCATAAATACTACACACTCAAAACAGTAATGCTTTAGTTTTTATTGATCAGGGCTTGAGGCTTCTACTTCAGTCACTGCTACAATCACTGCTGCCATTGCTAAAAAAACAACATTTGCTGACTTGATGTGTTTGTGAATGTTCCTCCATCAAAGTCAGAGGGGTGTCTGTTGGGGTTTATTGAAGCCTATGGAGCCACTACAAAAGACTGAATGAGTTGGTTTGTTTTAGTTCTATCATTGCTTCACTCTTTAGCACAATTTATTAACAGATGAAAGTGATATGAATGCATAGATTTGTTTTGTCTTTATTTGGGGGTTTAGGACAGTAATGAACATTCACACAACGAGACAAAGTTAAGCATCAAAGAAGCAACGCACACAGTAACAGTACCACACAGACGAGCCTAAAAGTCCTGTCTAATCTTGAAAGAGGTGTAACATGTTTGATATAAATAACATTAGATCATATTGTAAATGTGCAGTGTCCACAGCAGAAATGTGTGAGAGAGACAGGTATTACATAAGAATGTGAACGTTTTTTCAAATTGTATCACACAACTATCACTGCTGCACTTTGCACCGTGAACCAACACAACACATTCTAAGGACTGCGTTGTGTGTTCGTGGACCTTTGCATATTCATCTTCCTTGAGAGAAATTTCTAAAATAATGAAATTGTTGTTGCCAAACTTGCCACTACTTTGGTATTTTTAATTGGGAAGTTTATAGCGCTAATATGAGCACTCACACGGAATTTGAATGTGTTTATGTTCACATGATGTACCTTATTGTCTAATTATATAAAAGATATTTGGACAGTCAAGTTTCCCTCCCCCTGTGCCCCTTGTCAAGCTGTTCTTTGGTCTTTGGTCTATGAAATGTACCCTATTCAGTTTTCAACTTTTCGAGTCCACATAAGTAGCCTCATCTCTCTGTACTGTCTCTGAGACACTTTATCCTGAAGTATCTGTTGTTATTCTGATTCCAAACAGTCAGATAAAGAACAACTTTGGCAGTGCTCACTCCCGAGGCGTAGGCAGCAAATTATTTAGTAACCATTTAATCCTTCAATCTTTCTTCAAATGTTCTATTTAAAACATGAGCTCCAAATCTTAACGTGGCCACAGGCAAATCAAGCAACTCTTTTTTTCCATTCTAGTGCTGCCCCCTAATGGCACAATGAAGAAACACAAATGTAATCACTTAACTCCACCTGTTGTATTTTATTTATTTTTACAATCAAAACTAATTATGCATTTTTACTTTTAATCTATGAAGACACGTTGTTTTAAAGTGTACGAACACCTCCTTGATTTCCATCCTCGATACAACTTTTACAGACATTATGCAGCCAACTCTTTAATACCTGCTTTAGTTTAGTTCTAAATGTCACTATATCATAAAAAGTAGCTTGAATTAATGTTATAGCGGTGAAATGAAACTCAATGGCAGCTTCCAGTGCTCGCCACGTCCCGAGATGCCCACCGAGCTCTCAGAAATGACACAACACAAGGAGCCGCAGGACGTGGAGTGAGTGAAGTAAGTGCTCTGACATTTTCCAATGGTCACAGAGATCGTTTCATCAATGAAGGCTGACCCTTAATAAACGTAACTCAAGCTAATAATGTTTGATTGGACTTGTCTGGCGAAGGTAGATGAGCAGAACACCAATATCTGTCTGTTCAACGAGGATAAAAGGTAGGAGACGTGTTCAAGTCGCTGCAGAACAGTTATAATGTCGTT
The DNA here is from genome assembly GCA_019453435.1 of Rhinogobius similis. Classification (NCBI taxonomy): domain Eukaryota; kingdom Metazoa; phylum Chordata; class Actinopteri; order Gobiiformes; family Gobiidae; genus Rhinogobius; species Rhinogobius similis. The sequence goes on from CM033635.1 coordinate 24,940,151, forward strand.
AGAATGGATTTGGCGGCTCGTATTTGGATATATAAATGTTTTTTTGTCTCGTTCTGGAGCATCTCTGACATCGTAATATTTGTATTATTGCTATTCTTCACTTAAATTGTACCATTGCGAGATAAGGGCCAGGGATATTATTCAAACTATGAAAGGAGAAAGTTGGTATTAAAATGTAAATTGTAGTCTTTGTGTTCACATTCATTGCTTTTCAGTCGAGCGCACGACTTTAGAACTGGTTTTTCCGACGCTAAAGTGAAACCACCCAACCGCAGCCAATCAGAGAGCTGCTTTCGGCCTTTACTACATGATTGACAAGGAATAAAATACTTTAGTACTTAGTATTATTAGCTGCAGGCAGGTTTTTTTCTAATTTTGACTTTATTTGGTGTATTAATTCCTGTTGTAAATAGAAATTATAGTTTTAAACCAATCTGGTATCTGTTTGTGGAGAAAAATTGGAAAATCTGTTGAAAGTGACATGTAAACAGATTGATGACATCACACTAGGAAGACAGAGGTTGTAGCATAATTTACAAAAAAGAAACAATTTTTATGACCCTTTAAACATGAATCCATCAAAAATAAATACGTTTGCATATATTTTTATTTGTCAAGTTAAAAAATCTGAGACATTAGATAAGTATTGGTCCAGTGTAGTGTGGCTGCTTCTTAATTTCCTAGTGTGATGTCATCATTTACAACCAGGAAGTAAAATCAAAAACATAAAAAAGTAAATAAAGTGGGATTAAAAAAGAAATAAAGGAATTGCAAAATCTGAAACATATTTATCTTAACTGCGTTTTAGTTGAATGAGTAGTCCAACCTGTCATCGGCACTTGGCTGTTAGTTGTAAGATTTAAAACATAAAAATAAACATAATAAAAAATGATGTTGAGCATTTACCGCTGAACGAGTTGTTTGGTTTTTTTGTACCGATTTTTTGGGGCATTTAATTTTAGAAGATATGTTAAAAGCTTTTGAAAAGAGAATAAATCAAATCAAAAGTAGCAATAACAAAAAACTAAAACAAAAAACACACTGAACACTTTTTTGCAAACTTGTATTGTAGTGACAACGCAATATATATATTTTTTACCCCGATTATCCCTGGGACCCCAAGTAACAAATGTGTAATGTCCAAAGAGTTGTTTATTCATGTTTTCTGACCATATATAATTATACATTTTTATCCAATACTTCTCCTGTAACAGTCTTCCCTGAAAAAAAGAGAAAAAGATGCATAGTGCTGGATTGAAAAGCATAAAAACAACAATTAAAAAAACAGTCTGTGAATTGAACCCAAAAGAAAAGCTTTGACTAAACGATGTTTTAACTGAGTACAGACCAGAGGAAGACATTAACACAGATACTACAATTAAAGCTTTGGCAACACGTTCAGTCAAGGCACCCAGATATGGCTTTGACAATAATTCTTCTGTGAGGTCAAACTAAATACAGGCTACTTTCAAAATGCTGGTGACGATTATGGCATTATATTAACAACAATCTTTCTAACACTTAAAAACAGAATTGAACATCATTGTCTCTAACCTTTAAGAATCTTTAGACTTATAGAACAGGACTGTTTAATATCTAAAATTATAGTCAAACATACTGACATTTCTCTAATAACTCTTTATAATTGCAATTTCAATTTTTATCAGAAAAAATAAAATATTTCTTAACACACTTTAACCAAAATAGTTACATTGCCTTATAAATAATAAATGTCCTTAATTCATAAACATTCATACGTTTCCTTGTCTGCAGAGAACACAGTCCAGGTTCTGTTCAGGTGGTTTTAGGTTCCAGACCTCAAACCAGATTAAAATCATCTCCGAGTTGCAAAATGTTTTCTATAGACTTGTATATTTCACAGTATCCCTTAGTTCACGGTTCAGTCTTCTAGTTTCCAACATAAGCTCTGTCTATTTGCCTGCAGCCGGGTCTTTTCTGGAGATGTGGTGCTGTGCGACTCCGTAGGGCACATGAGCGGCGATCGTGCCCATTTCAGCGGCTCCTTCAACGTGAAACATCTGATCGTCGAAGTAAATGTGAGGGCGGATCTTCTCCAGCATGGGACCCTTGGGAGCCCCGGCCAGGAACAGGGCCTCGTCGATCTCCAGGCCCCAGGCTCGGAGGGTCTTCAGGGCCCGGATGCCGGAGCTGGCTGCGCTGCGGGCGGTGACCAGGAAGGTGCGGATGGGACAGTCCAGGCGATGACCTTTGGCGTAGAACTTCTTCTGCAGCTTCCCCAGAGCCTCCAGGAAGCCTTTCAGAGGACCCTGAGTCATAATAAGGCATCGATATTAAGGGACATTAGCAGGAAAGTTGCTTTACAGTTTTGTGCGCGTTATTTATTCTCCGTCCATGCGATGTCTTAGTGACGGCATTGTGGCTTCTAATCTGCAACTAGGCTTTTCTGACCGCCATCAATCCTCTCAGATACATGTGAGTGATATCATAGCCTAAGACATTTACAATTTGTATTTTACATAATTTTTTTCTTTTCTTTTTTTTTTTAATAATGAGATTATGACAGAAGGAAAGGTCCAGTATTTTGTTTTTACTGGATAAATACTACTTACTTACTTTACCAATACATTGTATCTACACATATTTTTCATACATCCCACAAATTATACTTTTTGTCAAGCTCAAATCATAATAATTTTGAGGCTAGAAAATAATGTTTTTTCAATATTTTGTAATAGAAAAGCTGACATTTCTTCCCTGGAAATTCCAATGTGTTGCTTATTTTTGGTTGTGAAGACTTCCGATCACCATTTATTTCTGACGTTAGTTACTCAACAAAAATACAACTGTTTATGTAAAATTTTGCAAAATTGTGAACATTTTGACAACAGAGAACTTTAAAGGTTCAACATTCTCGGATGATTACCATACATCTTACCGTTGTGATGCATAGTATACGTACATGATCCAGCAGTGTGTCTTCGTTATCTCTCTCGTGTTCAAAAAACTTGTCGAGTCCGTGGGCTTTGAAGATGCGCTCGGACTCGTCAGAGAAGAGGACCGCGTCTCCGTCAAAGGCCACCCTCAGCTGGGACTCCGACACCTCCGTCTGCTTCTCCGCCATGAACATGGTGGCTGCTGCGATGCCTGGACAGGAAGACGGAAATGTGTTTTTTATTGCAGTGAATAGTAGTCAGAATAACACTGGCAAAACAAAACAACCATTACAGAAAAGACTGTATAAGGCACTCAAACTCTGGACTACAATCTGCTGTCCACCTTCATCCAAAAGCTACTAATCACACGCTTGAAGGTTTAAGCATGATTGGTTTGATATATTTTTGTTGGAATGAAGGTCTGAGATACATCCTTCCAGGAGTGTACAGCACCCTTTTATCATTTTTTTAAATGTATTTATTTGATAGAGACAATGCACATTAATGAACATCAGTATAAAACAGATGTAAATATGCCAGATTATAGCTACAAAGCTAATTTTCATCCGTAGTCCCTAGGCAGGCAAATACATAAAAAATTACAACATGCAACACAAATACAAGGAAAAGTTGTCTAATGGGTCTAATGAGTCTAATGGTCACATGACTGGTTTGTTTTCAGCCATCGTTTTTGTTGAGTTTTAAAGCTGATCAGTGTAGGACTCTCCCGTGTGTGCAGAGGAAGACTGTTCCAGAGGTTAGTGGCCCTCACTGAGAGTGTTCTGTCCGAAGGTTGTTCTTCTGTAGGGGACTTCACAGTCTCCTCTGGAGGAGGCTCTGGTTCTCAGACCTCCTGAAGTCTTAGGTTTGAAAAAGACAGACAAGGGAGGTGGGGCTAGTCCATGTAGCACTTTGTAGATTAAACATACATACTTAAAATTTATAAAATTTTCAAAATTTAAAAGATTATACTTGTTTAAAATATTACATGAAATGAATTAGGTTTTTGGTCAAAAATTTTAAGAGATTTTTTATACAATGATTCAATTATTTTCAAATTGGTGACAGTGGTTAGAGACCAACTTGTTATGCAATATTCGATATGGGATAAAATCATTGAATGGAGAAACATTCTAGCAGCACCTAGTGTTAAAAAAGGCCGTATTTGTTTAAAATTTTTTAGGTTAAATTTGACAGTATTGGCAAGTTTTTTAAATAATCACAGGGGCAGAATTCACCCAGTCAAATCCTAAAACGGTACTTCACTGTTCGTGTTCAGACCACAATCGGCCTTAACGGTAGAGCCAGTTTCAATTATAACTCCTCCCCTTTAGGCAGGTCCAATTTGAGCTCAGAAACCATTTCCCTCAGACTGAAAATGACTTGCGGATGGGAGTCACAACATCTTGATTTAGTTAGCTAGTTAATTTATTCGTCTTCCATGGGCAAAATTTCTTTTGGAACAAGGGGAGCTGCTCAAAATATCACCCATGAACCAGAATCGACCACAATCATCACTTAATACCAGACAAAACCGCGGTCACAGTGAAACATACAAAAAGATACTAAAAGCGATATCCCGATGTAATGTTTCCGATCAGGTTTCACGACAATGCATTTTTATTTGGAATGACAAAAAAAAAAAAGTGCTGCATCACTTATAGGCTACAGCTGACAGAAAGGGAAAATCAGATTTGCTGCATGAATGAAAGCGTGCATGTATTCCGAATTATTATTATTATTATTTTTAACACAAGAGTCAAAAAACTTTCAACAACTCATATTATGCGTTTTTTCCAGGTACTTATTTGAACAATAACATAAATAGAAGATAAGTGAACCGCAATATTGATCTAAAACAATTCTTACAGAAATTGGTCCATTCATGTTCTGTTTAAAACTGCAGAACTGATAAGCTTCATAGTGATACTTTATTTTTCAAATAATCACAACAAAGTACAGGGATGTGGGCAGGTACAGATGAAAACAGGAGACTTCTGAGCACTCCAGCTTAGTTGCAGGATAACTCAGTGAATCCAAATTTATAATGAACACGAAACATTGTTGTAAAGTTAAAACCTCATTATAGTTGATTTAGCCTTAAAAAAAATGCAGACTCCAGAGATCCATAACACCGCCAAAGAACTGTTGCATCTCCAAAAAGTGTCTATAATCAAAAAGTTTTCCTGGCAGAGGCTACTGCACTAACCAGCTTTATTTTGACTTTCAGAAAAAACAGCGCATAATGGAAAACCAGAGTGCACAAACGCGTAGGTGACTCGGGCAGGCTGTGTGAGGGTCACGAACAGCAGGTACTTGTAATGACTGCGGGGGGCATTAACAAATGACCACGCACGGATAATGAGAGGCTTTCATGTTAAATACCAAGCGCACCTGTCTATTGTGGGCAACTGCGACACTATGTTGAGCCCGTGAGTCCTTCGAACGACGCAGAGGGTCACCTTGAACGGTAATGGATTGTATGTGTCTTTATGAGCGACGATACGCATTTATTTGTCACGTCTAAATAAAGCTATCAAGAGCAGTTAAAGCTGCAGTAAATCGCACAATATGTCATCTGAGACAGAGTTTGTTCAAAGATAAAGGCTTGAACCGAGGCGTGTGATTCTAATGATAGTTGCATCGCGTTTAAAATAGTGTAACAGGTGATAAGCCAGAATAAAATCACTCGAGCTTTAGCTAGGTCTGAAGGCAGTAGTGGGGTTTTCAAGAATGTAATTAATTAACAAAAAAATCATAAGAAAACACAAGAATATGGTGTAACAGTTTATAAATAATGACTGTTTTAATATCCTTAATAAAACATTGACAAACAAGGCTTAGTTCATAATGTAACAATTTTAAGAATGATTTATGTTTACTAACTACTTAACCTTCAGTCTGAATAGTTAAATCATTTGTTCATTGTGATTTCATACTTTATTAAGGCTAATCAAAATGTTGTTATTATAAAGTGTTATAAAATAATATACAAAGTATCCTTAAATGGTAGAGAAGTTTCAGAGGTTAGTCATCTGCACATATTTTCTTTTAAATCAAGATGTTTTCACTTTCAGCCGAAAGTCCTTTTCAATCTAAGGACCTGTCTGAGAAGCCTGACTTCATATTGATGAGCTGACTAAGCCTCGCCTTTAAGGAGGAGCTTCATCTGAAACTACCCTGCCTTTGTTCATTCATTCATTCATAAGGGAATAAGCGGTAGAAAATAAATGAATGAATACCCTGCCTTTGTTTACCCCTTAAAGCTGTTTTGGGATAGTACAGTCCTACGTGGTCTGACTGCCTTTTCTTCACCACATTTTTTTAGTGTAATGAGAAAACAAGCCAATTATAAACTAATCAGATGCTTACAAAATGGTGTAGAAAAGGCCAATTACAATTTGGATTGTAATGTCCAGGTTTCAAGGAAACTCCTCCCTGAAGGCAGGGCTCAGTCAGCTCATAGCAGTAAAAAGTCCAGCTTTTCAGACAGGGTCTTAGATTGAAAATGACTTTCGGGTTGGAAGTTGAAACGTCTTGATTAAAACATTGTCCAGACGACTAACTTTGAAACTTTTTCTACGACGGCTCACTCCTTGACTTATACATCAAATTAATTAATATGGCTGCTGTTTTACCATTCAAAAGCGGGGTTTGCTCAATTTTGTGATATTTATAAATTCTAAATGAAAACCCAGCCAGTGGAATTCTTTGGTGCATGCTGCAAATTATTACACTGATTTCGACCCCAAAAAAATCTCCATCCAAAACTCCGAACTCACAAAAATAGATTTCTGGTGGGTCGCACATATTGTATCCTTTATCGTGCCTGCTTTGTGTGTTCTCATTTTTCCCTCTGAAAACCTTTAGATTGAACTGGACAGTGAGACTTCCTGCTCACCTCCATCCACAGTCTATTGTGACCTCCAAATGAAAACAGGGACGGTTATCTTGTAATTTCCTTGACAAAAAGCATTCCTCCTCAAAACTGCATGCATGTGGTGAGGAGCAGCCAAAACAAATTGGATGTCACGGCTGACTGGTGCTCCTCTCACATGCCTCCTGATAGTCCTGGATGTGTTAGAATTCATCAAGGAAACACAAAGACACCAAAATAATCAATATGCTGATTTATGGTAATGCGCGGTGCAGATGAAGAACGTGTCAGTCAGTGCACTTCATTATGCACGCCAGGAGGAGGTGTTTTAGGAAGGAGGCTCGCGGCTTGGTGGCAACACTACAACCCTGTGTGATGAAGTCATTTCAACCAACAGATTCTGAAACAACACGGCTCCAACTTCCTGTTTAATATGGAAACATCAGCATCAGCAGCACTTTTTTGGCACTCAAACGTTTTCTATTAAAACTACACCTTAATTAGCCTCAATAAAGCATGAACAATAACTTAATTCATAATGAACAAATGGTTTATTAAGAATCATTCAGGCTTAGTAAATACTTAATTAAGGGGTTAGGAGATGGAGTATTCATTTGGTAGTTAGTAAGCCTGTGAATCATCTTAATCAAACCATTTGTTCAATATGAATCATGTTTTTGTTCATGCTTTGTTAGGGCTAATAAAAGCGTTTGTAATAGTAAAGTGTTTACTGTAAGGCTGCAAGATATTTTCCTGACATTGCCATCCTAATCACTGGATGTGAAATATACAAGGAAGTGGATGGATGGCGTGGCAGGCAAGCAAGATATATCATAATTGAATTGAAATTGCAGTTTGAATGATCAATCAGCAAATCGCAAAGACTGCAATCATGTCTTATTGTGTATAAAACTTGTTAATTCTGTCATTTCAGTTCAGGAGTTTAAATCTTCTCTTAAAGGTTGACTCCCGGACATGTTTAAAATGTGCACTTTCAACATAGTCCAACAATCGTAACATAAATCATGAATTCAATTTCAGTTGCATTGTTTGTTTATTCAAAGCTAATCAATTTATGTCGCATTTATTCAATTAGAGGTGTTTTTGCTACAAAATCCTTGTCGAACATGTATAATTGCTGTGAGTGGGATCATCTCTCCACAGATCTGACCTGTAACTTTGGAATTTTGGTTTCACCTTCTGCTTGTCTTCATATATGTCATACTTTTTTGCGATATATATTATTTCAAATTTGTAACACTGTGACAAAATTACATTTGTTTGTCTTTTCCTCTGTATTAGCAACAGGAAATACACACCAAACACATACAAACCTGAATAGAACTCATACCTTCACATAAACCTATGCCATACATTCAAGGCAGAGCAGAGATAATCATGCATGGCTTCTACCAGAAAAGTTACAGAGTGCATCTTTAAAGTCATGAATGCAAAAAATGTAATATATAATGATGATCAACAGTTAGAATATAATGTCAGACTTGTTGCAGTCAATTAAATGTCTAAAGCCTTGATTTTCAACCAGTGCACCGGGGAACACTAGTGTGCCTTAATTGAGGTTTTGCCAGGTGTGCCTTGAGAAAATGTCCAGTTTGAGATCACGGATTCACAAATGCGGATTAATGAACTAATATACTTTTTTGGAGTGTCCTGAGCAACATTTTCACCAAAAAAGAAGGCAAAACCATCACTATTACCAAATTTAAAGAACTAGACAGTGCCACAGACATTATTTGCGTCATTATATACAATATTTTTAACTAAATGGTCTGATTTGGTAATATATTAGTGGTAGGTGGCGTGCCATGGTAGCTTTTAAACCCAAAGCATGCGCCACAACTCAAAAAAGGTTGAAAAACACTGGTCTAAAGTATGGCAGGTTAAAAAAAACAAAAACAAACCTGTTCTCAGTTATCGACAGCAGGTGGCAGCACATTACCAGATTACCACCCGTGTACTTGATGTGACTGATATTTTCAGTATTGAATATCGATGTGTTCGGTTAGTTATGACATTTTTGTAATACATTATGGCATTAGCACAATGGTATTAAACGAGGCTCCGGAGTTACCTGCAGATTTATTTGACATCTACAACACAAACACATTACACACAGCACTTACACTTAAACTTTAGCTCTAACTAAATCACATTCATGCAGTTTACATAAAAACACAAATACCCCACAGACATGCATGTTCTGTCAGCCTATTGCATACATATAAGCATTTCCTTTTAGAAACAATCTCTTCGCTTTTAATTCTCTGACCTTGCTTCCATTTTGTTCATTCATACCACATTTGAAACATTCCCAGTGAGACATCAGGTCACGTGTGAACTCACCTTCAGCCAGAGCTTCCCTGACCTTGTCGGCATCAGCGGACAGGTAGAGGTTTGTGTGCCAGGCCTTCAGGTAACCGATGGGACTGCCCCCTCCGGTCATGCAGAACCTCTCAATGAAGAGATCTGAGGAGAAGAATAAATGGGATTCAAACAGTATTACCCTTTAAAACCTGACCGCAATCCCAGAGGAGCACGAGCGCAATCGTATGCCAGGTCTCCGCAATGGGAGTTTGTGAAAAGTAAATGCCCACAAGAAGTAAACTACTCGATGTGGTGAAATAATTGAACAAAAGTTTACGAAAGATGAAAACTATATAAGCACAATTGCATTTTTTGTATGTATTTTTTTGCCACCTGCCGCCATATTGGTTCTAGTTGTGTACGTAAACAAATGTAAACTCCAAAGACCAGCCCAAATTATCAGTATTACATTGGGTGAATCTGAGCTAGTTTTTTTAAAGGAAAAATATTATGCATTTTTTGTATTGTTTTTAAACCTGCTCTTGAGTGGCTTCAGTTTGAAACCTCATGTTTTAGAACTAAAAATAAAATGCTTTTACAGAGAAAACTGTTATTACTGCGTTGGGAGATGCATTTTGACTTAGTTGTGGCTCCATCTACTGGCTGTAGAGGCAATTACACACATAAAATACGTAAACGTAAATATATACCCACAAAGCATTGCAAGAGTGGATCTGACAAATTTGTATTTATCATGATTAGACGGAGGAAATGTTCAGAGAGGGATGATTTAAGGACAGCAAAAGATTCTCGGATAAGTGACGTCAGCATCATCTACGTCACATCAGAACAGAGTGTTGGAGAGAGAGGATTTTCAATTGAGTATTCATCAAACAAATGTGAATCAAGCTAAATGCTACTTTAGGTATATTTTTGATGATGGAACAATGTTAGAACATGGTCAAAAGCTCAACAGTCAATTTTGCATCATATTTGTCCTTTCATCCATAAAAAGCCACAGAAAAGCTATTTGTTAGATCCAGTATGGCCATGATATCCATGCGATATCTGCCCCTAACTGCCTAGTGTGATGTTAGATTGCAAAAAAAGAAAAAAGAAAAAGAGATGGACTGTTATATTGGTTGGCTGATATATCGACCTCAATTCTCCAGAAGAAAACAATATTTTGTTTTGGCCGACCTGTTGCTTTGAGAATGTATAAGCGTTATTGTAACACATTTAAGTGTGAAGAGGAAGTGCACAACAATGAGATTACACTGTTGTCTTATAGGTTTGTGGTCCATGTTTGACTGTAGTAGATTAAAAATAACACAATAACACAAACATGAAATGCTTTAGAAGTATGTCAAAGTTGATGTCCTCGTCATGGATGATTGTGGTGTTTGAAAAGTTGTGGATGAGAAATCAAGAACATTTATTTCCAATTAAATGAGGGATATTATGCTTCTATCCAGTACTTGGTATCAAACCATACATATTTTGTTCATTTGAAAATTAAACTAATATTGAGCTAAAATGGCTTAGCAATAAAAACAGATCCATTGACTGCCTGTTCTGCAGAACTGATAAGCTCCGCTACTTATTCTCAGAAAAGACTGGTTGTTGGAGAAACTGTGACTGTGGACAAGTACATCACTATCATCACAATCGTTTTGGGACTGCCCTATTATTCATAAACTGCGGTCACTGAGGCACTGCAGACTCTCTTCAACACTAACATTTGGTTTGACTTTAAAACAGATTTAAAACGCCAACAATGGAAATAATAGATGGACTGTGGAAAGTACTTTTGGCCACAGCAAAAAAAAAAAAGCAATAACAAGCAGAGGGATAACAGAGATGGAGCCAAATGTGAAGGACTGGACTGAAACAATTGTGGATATTTACAAAATGAAAATACTGACATTTACATTGATCGCTACCATGGACATTTTTACCAGACACTGGGACAGATTAATGACTTTTATTTACCCTCATTACCCGCAGGGGAGCAACAGTAGAGTTATGAAAAATGTTAAGTTAAGAAGAGTTATTTAGTTATTTAACATAATTATCCATGAGATAGTGATTTCAGGCACATTGGCTTTTCTAGGAAGTACTTTATTTCTGGCTTTTCCATCAGCATATTTCATATTAATGTCCTTACTGTGCTGACCTTTGAAAGCCGATATTGCTAAGTGGATTTTATTGCTACGTTGGTCGGTCCAAGAAAGTTGTAATATGCCGTGCACTATAAGCACTACTTAAGGGAAGAAGCATTTGCAGTAAATGAATGTTACCTAATAGACTTGGTAGATTTTCTGCACACAATTTGTAAAGTGTTATTTTCCAAGACCATCTCCATGACCAAATAAAGCATCTTACAAATCAAATGAAAACTAGTCAGAAACAAAACCACCTTGGTTGTCAAAAAATCTTGTCAAAGCAGGACTCTTATTTGCATGACATTATTATACTTATGTATTCATAAATGTATTTGATGGGGACAGTGCATATTGATCTGTATTTACTGTGTAAATATGCTAGATCAAAGCAAAAGGGAGTATTGTTTTAGCTATGATTATGTCATTTCCCTTATAGATCAATTGGTGTCTTTTGCACTTCAGTGCAAACACCACCAGATGTCAGAAATGTTGACAATATATAATACAGTGAGTCAGCAAGAGCTCCCCATCACATCTGCACATGGCGGGGCGACAGTGGCTCAGTTGGTTGAGTGTTCATGCACTGATACGAAGGTCACTGGTTTGAATCCGGCTCCCAACATAAACATAGTTTCACAGACCCGACTGTGTATGAATGGGTGAATGGTTCATTGATGTAAAGAGCTTTAATTGCCTTGAAGGTTAAAAAATATGATAAAACGATTCATCATTTATCTGTATTGCTGCAAATGGTAATCTTTCAGACCCCAATTATTAGTCCAGTTGTTGTGATAACCATTTCAGCTGTTCAAGTGGACATAAATCATTCTCTGATGACAGACGGAAAGACAAACTGTTCCTTGGAGCCCCTGGGGACCACATCTATCCAGGCACGTTTCAATTTATTTCACTTTGCGGCGGGGGCCTGGTGAGTGTGATCCCTGCACAGCTTTAGCTAAACATCCAAGAACTTTCTACTCAATGGAGCGTGGGACTCGCTTTGCGAACGGCCTCTACACTGTTTACGTCTCTGTAGTTTCTATGTTATTTGTCTTTGCGCAAGTGTTATCTTTCAATCTATGATAACCATGTGATTTATTTGCTTTTGGAGATCTGAAGGATGCTAATGAAGAAGCAGGAAGTAGCAGGGGGCCACAACAAACTGCTGAACATTGTAATGTGAACCAAGCTATCAGCATGATTGACATAAAGGAAAATATAGCATGTGCGTCAGCATATCTGTTGGAGAAAGTCAAGTCACATGCAGAGGAATTATAGAAAACGTCAAAAAGCTGTCCCTTGAGCAGTTTCATGTTAATTAAGTAAAACTGCAAGCAAGCATATTGTCACTCGGCAATGGACTGCACACATTTCTCAGGGGCAAATGCAAAAACAGATTTACAACCTTTATGAATGAAAGAGAATGTTCTTATAGCCATGGAACGTTTACGTTGCACTGTAAGCTTTTAACGTGTTTAAACAGTTCAAACAATGATGTGACCGCATAGTTGTCAGGGGACGGCTTCATTTAGCTTAGATGACATTGCGGTTTTTTTGTGGTCGCAGTTTGATATATTGAGCATTTGCTGGGAATAAAATCAGTCCTATCTGAACTAACCTGTTGCTTAGAGTTCCACCTCTTCAGAAAAAGTCTGTTTAGTCAAGTCAAGTTTATTTATAAGACAAAGTGCTTCACACAGAGGTCAGACCAATTGAAATTGTGAGCTATCCATGGTTTCAGAGTCAAGAAATGTCCAGAGTCAAAAGTCCTAAAATGTTGCCTACAAACAGGAAGCTGAAACCCATGAATAATAATAAATAAATAAAAACACATAGCATATTCATATTCAATAAGAAACTGTTATGATAAAATAAGAACAACATCTTAACAGTTCAAACCTCTTCATGTCCATAAATGTGTGGAGATAAACTCGGCAGAATTGATTCAATACCAAACAGAAATTTTGATTTTAAAACATTAGGCATTATTAAAGATGCAGGTTTTCAGGAAGGAAGTTCCACAATTGGGATGCATAGAAACCAAATGAGGCTTCACCCTGTAGAACCACTCAGACCAGATATTTGTGGACCAGTTAAACCATTTTGAAAGATTAATATCAATGTCAACGACTGACTGGAAGCCAATGTGTTGCTCATATTTCTGGAGTAATATTGTCTCAAGGTAAGTTTGATATGTTACTTAATAGATTTGCCTTACTTAAGTCGCATCCTGTCATATACCGGAATACTGATGCCCAAACTCTGTGAGGCCCCGAGCCGCTGAGGGGCCCCACACAGACCTGTTTTTGTTTGGGACCCCCGGACCCTGTGCAGATCCCTCAGGAGCAGACCCAGGGAGAGGTTCGGAGAATCTGAGAGGAAGTGGTCTGTGGTGGAGTGACATGACAGAGGCTGAGAGTTTCCTCCGCAGCGTCCTTTCCCTCAGCTGTCCACACACTGGTGTTCTCACAAACGCATGCAGGACAGAGTCTGGTGGAATTAAGAATGGAAGGGACTAGATCAGTTTGTTTAGTGAAGCTGATTTGGAAAAGTATCTGCACTGTGCACTGTTAAGTTGCATTCAGCGTTTTTGAACTGTGGCCATAAATGCATTTGAGCCGAAGGATCCTGGGAGCTTCAAATGACAACTCATTGATTTGTATTACTAGAGGGTCTTTATTCTGCTGAACTCCCAATAAAAAAATGCGTTGTTGCACACGTTCATAAATACAGTGTATATTAGTAAATAAACAAACATTGGGGACATTGCACTGACTTAGACCAATCCTAACCTTATCAGTTTCTTTATTCTGGTTCTTATTATTGAACTATAAAATAGATCATCCATTTAGTGCATGCTCACACTCACGCTGGGATTGGGAACATATTATGCTGTAGTGACTTTTTTGAGATTTTAACCATGTTCCACCATTTTTACGTCATCAAAAATATAACTGGATTTGGATCAGCTTCATTCACGCTAGTTTGAGGACTCCTGCATGGAAAATCCTTCACACAATCAAAAACACTCCCTTCTGAACTCACTCGATGGATGACGTATTTTCCGATAATTAACGTCATATTTTGACGAATTTGTAGCTTGTGTAAGCACTATGCAGCCAGTAGATGGCGCCAAAACTCAGTAAGTGCCATGTCAAACAGAACCAAATACAGATCATTTTGTTTTTATAAACAATCTTTTAGTTCTAAAACATGAGATGCCTCAAGTACTCAAAGGCATCTTTAAAGGCTTATAACAATATTTTTGAAAATGCACAATATTTTCCCTTTAACATGTGTCCAGTCGTATGGCACCAGTGTTCCCTTCTGCTTTGGTGCTGAGAGGACTTGATCTACAATGTTTTAATAGTTGAAATGGGACAGTTGACTTCCTGTCCAAAACTACCTCTTCATAGTGGCATTTAACACCAGCAATGTAAGTTACTAAATACAGGGATATGGGCGGGGATAGGGGGTAAATGAAAACAGACACTTCACCCTTGAATGCAGGACAAAACTAACCAAATATGCATAGATCAATCAAAATGCAACTTTGGGTAAAGTGAAGATGAGGGAACACCATAATAACATGGTTAAAGGTTCATAAAAGTTGCCTGTACCCACCGCGTGCGTGTATGTATGTGTGTGTGTATAGATTTTGGTCCCCACAATGGGATGAATACCAGCCCACACACATTGGAGTAAAGTGTGTTGCTTTAGGACACAAAAGCATGCACTGATCAGGGCTGGGATTACTCAATGAATTTAGGGTTAAAGTATGACTTATAGTATGAATACCCTCTCACTGAGCCTCTGCTGCCCCTGGAGTTCTCTGTTTTGGTATGCAAATGCCAACACAACTCAGCGGTGGTGGGTTATTGTACACGCTTAGGCAGATACAAATGATCAAGAATGTAAACAGAGTTGAGCGCAGTTTGGACGATTTTACCAAAACATCCGACTTAAATGACTCCCAATTCAAACTGAAGCTGTTTCTGACCACTTTGGAGCACAGACACATGGCTGTACTCTTTGTAAAGCTGACAGTTTGGGTCTCTTAATTTTGATATAGTCTAATTAGAATAGAAATGTATTTGTCTGTATCCTAGATTTAAAAAAAAAAGAAAAGAAATGAGTCTTCAATAAGTGGTTATAAGTGGTTACAAGCCATGCTGCACTGATGAAATTCAGATTTTGAGTAGGGCCTAGATTATTAAATATTATTTTAAATATTGTTTATGTTAAGTCGTAAGCCTTAATCATGATTAACAAACTATTTGTTCACTATGAACAGACTGATCATGCTTTGTTCAGGTAAATTAAGGTGTAGTTATTATAAAGTGGTACCGACTTGTTATACAGTGAAAATAAATAAACAAAAAATCCAGGAAAAATGCATATAAATCCGTCCTTTTTTAAAGTTTTTGTTCATTTGTTGTTGTTTGTATTTGTAGGTTAGGAGTTCAAACTGATCCAGATCCTTCCAAGAGTGGTTGATATGACTAAATATGTGGATTATAGCTTTCCCTTTATCAGACGATAGACAAAAAGGAATAAAAGAAATAAACATACTGTCTGTGGCATTCCAATTTTAACCACAAAGTATTATGTATCTTGTTAGCACAGTATTTGCTATGAACAGACAGACAGTGCGTACAAAACATGTCAGCGCACTCTTTTCCGGGACTCACTGTGGTGGTTGATGGTGTTGATAAGCCGCACTCCCACGTGTGCATGGTTGTACGTCACCAGAACAATGTCGAACAGTTCTTCACTTTGTGGGTAGAGGTCTCTGAGGCGGGCATTCACTGTCTCCAGAGCCTGGTCGAGCACAAAAACATTCAGCAGCCTGCAAAGAGGACACACAACTACAACTCTAAACACTCTGTACCAACCTTAACGAAGGGAAAGGCCGGCCCCGGTGCAAAAGGCTCATTCTCGTGTTCGATTTGATATCTCAGGTACTCCTCGATTCCCTGCTGTTCAAAAACCTTCTGCTCCTTTTCGGTGCGGAACAAGACCCGGGTTGAAACCGCGACGGTGACTGCGTGCTCTGGTCTGGGCTGCAGGGAAACGCATCACACTTTCAAGTAATCAACACGACTGAGAAGAGAACATGCATAACACTGAGAACCTTAAAGTGTATATGACAGGTTTTTATGATAGTCTAGTTTTCACTTTATTTGGTGGAATAAAACCTGTTGTAAATGTTAATAGGAGTTTTACACCAATCAAGAGTCAGTTTGTGAAGAAAAGTTGAAAAATATGCTGAAATTTACAGGAAGTAGAGAGAAAACATGATGACATCACACTGGGGAAGAAAACAATTTCAGCAAAACAAGTGCTCCCATATATTATTATTTGTTTATTATTTTTTTATTATTTATTTGTTTATTTGAGAAGTTTTGACTTAGTGTATAAAATGGTTGCTAGGTAACAGATACAGAATTTCCTAGTGTGATGTCATGATTTACAACCGGGAAGTAAACATTTAAACCTAAAAAAAATTGCCAAACTGGGATAAAAATGGTTAATTCTGTAGCAAAATCATATATATAATTATCTTAACTGTCTTCTGGTAAACACTTAGGTAGGCCCTTTAAATCATGAACAATGCCTTCTTTTTTCAAGTGTTTAGTTCTCATGACAAGGCATCTGCTTAAATTGTAGGTTAAGGAATATAATAAGCATCCTAACGTCCTCTTTCAATAGGTCTAATAGGTAGTGACTTGTAGAAATGTCCTGCTGACATAGTGATGACTGGAGAAGCCCCCGTCTCCATGTCCTGCCGCACGCTGCCTGTGGCCTCATGTTGTCTCCTTTAGAGTATTTACACTGGTCTGATGTTTCTGGGGGAGGGGCATTCCAAGCGGGGCACCGGGCACTCACTATTGCCCACAGTTGAACCCTGGTGAAGCCTCTGAGGGCCCCAGGGAGCGACAGACTCATGTAGAGTATAATGACCTGTTTCTAAAGTGGCAAGAATACACACAGTACTTCAGAGTATGTAAAGTGTATCATGGTCAGCAAACAGAACAGGTGCTTGTAGTTTCTTATTCATGCCATGAGCTATTGAGTGTCATGCCAAAAGTGTTAACACTGGCACAGGCGCAAGACTATCAAACTGTTGATGACAGCCTAATTGCTTTAAGTAATTAGCCAAAAAGTGTTTCTGAATTTAGTCCCGTTTTACAAAATGAATATGTGCATATACAGTATACTATAAATGCTGAGGAAATCAACATTTACCGTTAAAAGCAGCCTGCATTGTTAAAATGTTGTCTGGACAGTGTCAGGGCAGTAGCACATACATGTAGGGTACCTACCTGTCTTGGATTATCTGAACATGATTACCAGACAGATTAAAAATAATCTGTCATTGAAAAACCTTGAATAGAGAGTAATGTGACAGCTCACAGCACAGAAGCACTGTAAACTGTTTGTGAGTTTCTCAATAACAATAGGTCAATTCAACAATTCAACTTGTATTAGTTGGAGTTGAAGTATCAGAAAAATGTTAAATGAATGTGAAATTACCCACAAAAAAGAGAAGAAAATGTCACTTTACCCTTATTTTTTTCCATTTTTATAAGATCTTTTTGCAGCTTTAAAAAAAATGATAAACAATATGATATTCCAAATTTTGCACATCTTCAAAACAACATTCACAATATTATCGATAATATCGATAATTTGCCCACCTCTAAGTGTAGGCTGTGTTTACAACTGGCATCACACTGGCATCATGCAGAACCAAACACTTCTGACCTTTAAACAACTGCAAATAGAAGTAGAAGAAACAAAAGGGAGAAATAGGTCTAATGTCATGGTTAGCCTTCATAATCAGCCTGCACCAGGCCGTGACCAAATACAAACTGTTTTGTGCTGCAGACATGCAGTTTTACAGTCCTCGTCCAAGAGAACACTCCAAATGTGCTGCTTTACACAGTCAACTTCAGATGGACACTGACTGTAAAACAAATGTGCATCTAATTCACATAACACTTTAGTCCAGACCAGCCAGTGAGGACTGAACCAAAGGGGTGGTAAGAATAAAATGTTGTGTCTTTTTTTTTAAGGAGGGGGGGGATGATTAAAAAGTAAGTAATGGTGCAATGTGTTTGTTTGTTTTTTTCTTCCAAAATTATTTTTAACTTATTTTCTATAACTTTATAAATCCTTGTATGTATGAAACCGCAATTTTGAAACATTATTATTATGATTTTCTTCTTTGAGATTCAGAATATAATAATAAGAACAAGGTAAAACAGTCAGATTGTTGATTATCATGGAATTAGAACTTATTAAATAATATTGTGTAATTACTATACTAGCCCTAGCTGTGACCAAAGGCCAGTGATGTGACTATTCAGATACAAGTCCATGGACTAAACTATCTGATCCAACAGGTCCCTATGATTGTGGTCGACATCAGGAGATCGATGCAGCGATCGGTCTGAGGTCAAAGTGGAAGTGTGCATGGCGTAGAAGCACAGCACATCTTCTGATGTGGTCACATTACAATGCACTGATGCAAGTTGTTAATGCGGGGCACGTCTGTGATCATGCAGGTAAATGTGCAGCCACCAGGGGGAGTAATGGGACGCGGACACAGTGATCTGACATGGTTATACTTACGAAAAACACTGCTCCCTCCACCTTCCGCGCCCGTCGACCTGTCACCTTAACACAACAACATTTTGGTTTTACACATCTCACATTTATAAACAACTTAACTAGCAGCACAAAAACACACATTTGAGTTCTTGAGTACCTTTGTGAATTTAAATGTATGGTTTCAAAAGCACATTACTTTCCATCATCTAAGCTCCCTGATCTGGATGAGCCAAAAGAACCAAAGCAAGCTATTTAAGCAACTTGGCTGGTATACAGCAATAACTTAACTGTAACAAACGCAATTTTGATTTCTCAGAGGACAACCAAGACAAACAAGAGTTACAATTTATGGACTTAAAACAGCAAAGTTGAAATGCAGGAGTTTCTGGGGCCCACAGCAAGACAACCTCGTCAACAGGATTCATGAAACAAGTGTGAACACAGCAAAATGCAATGTATGTTTTAGATGAGGTAACAATGTTATAACATGGTTAAAAGCTCAACAAATCCATTCTGCATACTATGGCCTTTAAAGGTCCAGTATGTAACTTCTCTAGTGAAAGGTTCGCCACCTGTTTGTGTCCATGGAGTCAAGCATGTGGCAGACTCTCCACCAGAAAAGTTTCACTGTGCACCTTCAAGACAACATTTTTAGGATGGGAATTAATTGTTCTGGTTTGGCTTTCTGTGGTAAGCTTATCTGCTAGAGTCAGTTTACTCCGTTAATAACACTGTCTGGAAGAGGTCCCAGTTCAGGAGTCTGGTTCTGGCTGTGTTGTGATACTACTGGTGTTATCTGTCAGGCCCCTCAGCGCCTCACCACTTTCATTACTGTTTACCCAAACACAATGCAGAGATTTGCACCAATGATAGACACAGTTATGTAATGCTACTCTCTTTTGTAGCAGAGTAAGACTATGCCACTGTCTGTGTTTGTGATGTGTGGGACAGATCCACAGCAGGCAGAGGGATGTGGACATGAGCTCTGTGGCAGAAACATTAACAGTGAGCATAGGAGCTTGTGTGGTCAGACTGCTCCCGTCTGGGACAGTGACAAGTAGCGGCTGTATATTTATAGAGCAGTAAAAGGCCAGCGATGATGCAGGTCTAGGTGGATATGGTAACACACGACTGTGGTTTCACACCAGAGCCCTACACTGAGCTATGCTGTGGCCAGTTAAACCAATGATATTAATATAAAGATAGAGTATAGAGGGCTGTGGAACCCTACAGGTCAATGCTACCAAGTTAAAAAGAATATGAATCCCAACCCAATGTTACCATTAATGCGAACAATGAAAAGAATGCTCTCAGGGCAGCCTGTGAATGCAGTTTATAGAATTAAAAATCATATTTGAGAAAGAAACTAAAGTTACTACTCACATATCTTATATACAGTGTTCATCATAAATCTTGGTTTGCAGGTTCTTCCTGTTCTGTGTTGGTTTCCTCTGTCACTAAAACTGCTTAGTGGTGGAACACACAGTTGTATCAGCCTGAATCTGATTCATGCAATTTAGTTTCCACACACTATTGATGGCATTTCATAATGATAATAGAGATAAACTGTAATAAATCCTGCACACATGACCCTAAGTGCATTGGGCTATTAGTATTATGTTATGATGTTATGTAAATCTGATCAAATATCTTAAGCTTTAAGATTTTCATCTCTTGCATTAGCATAATGCTGTTAATGTTTTTGAAATGACATGTGACCCTTACAGTGGACACTCTAATCCTCTGCTTGAGATAAAGTGGCTTTTGGATACCTTCTAAAAGGGTGAAAATAACACCAACGTGACACAGCAGTTCTTCTATAATTCATTTGGACCTATTGAAAAAGAATCAATCTTTTTAAATTTTCCAGCTGCATTTTGATTTGACAGATTTGTGTGTCGGATGCCCTTGTGTAGCAATTAGCAACATTCTGGGAAATCAATTTTAAATGAATCATCCATCTTTGACTGATAAAAATAATCTATGAAAGAATTTGTCTGGCCAGCCAAGATCACACCCTTTCACAAGACTTTTCAAGAACGTAAGGTCTGGAACTACATATTCGATAAGTGTGAAAGATTGGTGGATTAACCAATCAGAGAAAGACATGGACAAAACACTCATAGCGACTTATGGGTCAAAAAGAAAATGTAACACAGATGATGACTGAGACACAACTGGCAGATTTCTGACAAGTCAACAAGGTTTATGTCGTTGAAAGACAGCTGCTCCAGACAAGTGGTTGTAATTGGACGGATGCAAAAATGAACTGTTGTCTGATGCGCTGTGGTCTGGTTCCAGATCCTCCTGCTTTCAACGTGAAGTAGGAAGATAACATCTCCAGGTAAGAAAACCAATACGGATATGATTCATGTAAATATTACTACTTCTGGCAACGTCCATGATTATGTTACACCTGAGTGAAGAGATGCTGGCAGGTTCTAGGCCACACCAGGACACTGAGCTAGGAGGGAATTACAGACTCCTCTGAGGTCAAGACATTGTGCAATCATTTTAGCATTTTATTAATCCTTTCTTTTTATTCTAATTTGAACCAGTTTTGTGGACACATTTTTTTGACTACATTAAACACACATGCCACCTGTTTCCCTGCTAACTGTCCAACTTTAGACTGCATCGGACCACCTGTATCCACCATCCCGTGTGTGTAAGCATCGGGACATACTTACAGACTTGGGCTTGCTGCTGCTGAAGCACTCCTGGCTGTTGAACTCTTGCTTCTCTTCCCAGGACCCCCTGCTGTCCCCATTGGACGACGGTGCCACTTTGAGCTCCTTGACCTGTGCACTCACCACCTGTATCGGGTCCAAACTCATCTTCACCATAGAAAGCCACCAAAACGTTCCTGTCCTGTGGTCCTTTAACGCAACGCCTGCTCTCTGGAAAAGCAAATGTCCATGTTTGAAGTTTCTGTTATGTGCAAGTGTAGGAGCTAGTAGTAGCACAACAACACAACTTCACACTTCCAGACTGGACAAACAAAAAAGCATGGCATTCAAGACTGATCTCTCTTGCACTGGTTCTGAGCGTTTATCCTGCTGTCTGTCTGTCTAGGTTTGGCTACAGTTCAGCATTAGTATATTCCATCCTTTCAGCGCTGTGTCCATCTGCTGCTGCCTCTTTTGCCTCAGTGCTGTGCCCCCCATCCCCACCCCCCTCCTACTTTCACCCAATGTCCCAGAGAAAAACACTCTGGCCCACATCCAGAAGCCAGCAAGCCCCTCCCCCGATCCCACCGCCGGCCAATCAGAGGCCTACTTCCTTATCCAGCTGGACACACCCCCTGTGCGCTGCCCTGTGTAGACCGGAGGCTCATGGGACGGTAGGGCACATGCTGAGCACACTGCAAAAATAGCCGTCACACAGAGACATTTAATCCATGCTCAGGCAAGTTTGATCAGGTTACTTTGACCAGAAAAACAAATCTGCAAGGCGCGGTTAATGACTTAATTATTTTTCAAGGTCGACATTTTTGCATAAATTGTGTTTGTTTTTATATTGTTTAGCTCCTGTAGGTATGCCAAAAATCAGTGCGAATAGAATCATTGTCTATTCATTGGTTTCCATTTCCTGTTAAATAGTACAATATTTTGAAGACATTTTCCCGTTCAAAGGATGTAGAATTTCATTTTAAATTGTTCATGGAAACCCCTCGTCCCTCTGAAAGGCATGAATAGGCCATTCTTTTGATATCTGATATAGTTCTCTCTCTTTTCAATATTACTGGGAACTATTGTTTTGTTGGTTAACTGGTTGTTTTACTTTTTTGTCTGTTATGCACCCACGGCCATAATCTTAATAATATGGCATTTCATTTCATTGTTTATTCATTGATTGTTACAGTCAGCCTTGTTACAGCAAACCATTTTGAAACACTGTAAATTGCAATAGAAAACTGTGATAAACAACAATGACTATTACTTGATTAGAGTAGCCTTTGTTGTCCCTGTAGGGAAATGTACTCTCTGCATTTGAGTTTGACCCATACTTAAATACCTTTGAGGCAACCTGTGAGGAGCAGTGGTTGCTGCAGCACAGTGCTCAGGGACCCATCTCCAGATCTTGAGCTTGGCTTGGTTGGGACATTAGCTGTGCATGTTTTGGGTTGAGGGGGGGAACCAGAGTGCCCGGAGGAAACCCACCTAGACACAGGGAGAAAAATACAAATTCAGCACAGAAAGGCCCAGCCCGGGAGTCAAACCCAAAGCCTTTTTGCTGTGAGGCGAGAGTGTTAGCCACCCAGCCACTGTGCCGTCACTGTTTCATAATGACACAGAAATGAAACTGATTATCCTATACCACAAAACATAAAGCCATAAAATAATATAGTTAATTTTTCATTTATAGGTATATACTAAAGATTAAGTTATACTCTGTAACTCTTCTGGAGGAGGCTTGTCTCCATTGAGATGTTATTGCTTTCTCTGGAGTGTTCCACAGTTTGGCATTAAAGTTCTCTATTTTGTATTTATTATTTGTTTTTACTCCTTGTGATGGCCCCCTAGTCCCTTCTTTATTGTGTTTAATTGATTGTCTGCTTTGAGGTGACATTTTTTTTGTTGCAGCTTCAGTCTGGTTGTAACACTCCTCAAAATACATTTAACAACATGCATTCTTATTGTGTGCCGACTCGCTTGTCCATAGCTCTGACTGACCTGTACCTTGGCCTGGTGGCGTCTCCATGGACATAAATAAGTTAAATACCATACTTTGAAACATATAGTAAACACTCACACTCACTCACACAATGAAAATAACCCACCTTTAATGTAAGCTGTATAGTGATATATAGTATAATAATTTATGTGATGGATCTTCTATGCAACACATTCAAATAGAACTACAGATATATCTTTGGGACAGCATGTTTGAGTCCAAGTCTTGGCACCAAATCTTTACAGCTTCGGGGGTCCGTCTTGACTGCTTATTAGACCATTCTTGGTTTAATAATGTGACATTTCTTTGTAGCTACAATACCACAGTGGGACTGCACGGCTCCCAGGGTACAGATGTAGATCAGTATCAGGGGTTAATTAGCCTAAAGGTAGTGGCTAATGGATGTCGCACTCATTATACCAAGGTTGGACACCAAATGTGCAGAGAGGCACTAATGGTCTCACCCCAGGAATGATACGGGACACAGAATCCAAGGGCAACCACATATACACGTTCATCTTGTAGTACTTTATCCCACTCAAATGTATTTTTCTGTACATCATTTTTCTCTGTTTCCATGTTTGTAATACCTAAAAAACCCTACAGTAAAAATGCTCAGTTTTGTAGAATTGTGTGCAAGAAAAAAAGCGCAACTTTTAAAACATTTTCATTTTTCTTGTATAGTGTACTGTATGAAGGTCAAAAAGCCTCTGGAGTCCAATTTGTTACATTACAAGCTCAGCCAACATGATGTCGGCTTTTGATTAGAAGATCAGTCAGCAAAGAAGAGGACTCCACGGGGAGAGTAAAAATCTGCTCAGCGTATTGTTGGTTGTAATTGGTCTTAATTTACATATTAGTTAGAAAGTTACCAGTCAGCGATCAAGAGCATGTAACCAAACCGTGGTCAGTTAACTCCACCGAAAGAAGATCATTTTCCATTATCTCCCAGTGAAATAAGTCTCAAAACGCTGCTATTTCAGTGTGTTTGTAACTGGCCCTGCATCAAAAAAGGGGAATAAAAGCAGTGCACAGATCAAAGTTCAAATATTTGCATTTCAAATCAAAGCAAACATAAATATCATGAAGATAATGTCGTGTGTAGAGGCAGTAGGGCTTATGACTCCATCTTGTGGCTGCTGTGCAAACTACATCTCATAATTTCGACCTCTGTTGTTCTTGCAGAAATAAATAGCCTTACTTTTTCTATCTTTCTCTCTCATAAAAGACATTTTTGAAGTTGCAGTTAATTGCATTCTGGGTAGAAGTTTAAAGTTTAATCCATCTTGTCTCCTAAATGTGTTTGTTTGTGTTTTTTAATGTATATCTGCACTGAAAAGCATGATAAAACCATAGCATACCAATAAGAATATACTATTGAATGTATATAGGCCTATAGATATTGAGCAAAAATTCAATATCAATACATGCATTTATAACCTGCATCAACAAAAGAGGGTTATTCATGGAATTCAGCAACATTTTGAGGAATTAATCCCATTCAAAAGGTGGGATTTAATATTCCGTTTTATTTTTCTGTTCAATTATTAATCGCTATGGCAACGGGATATATTTTGTCAACCCATGTACAGACTGCAAACCCGAATGACGAAAATGTCATGACAACGTGTGAAATACCTTAAGCTGTTTCTTTTGTGTCAACATTTTTAATACCTTTTTCTTGTGCCCCGCTGCTGCGTGGTTGCCGTGCCAACGCTAAACTTGACATCATTGCAGTGGTGTGACATCATTCGGGGCTGATGACTCATACTTATTCAACGTGCGAAGTGAAAGAGTTTGAAAAAGGCAAACAGACAGATGCTGAAGCTTGTCATCAGTTTATTCTATGTAACAAAATAATTACAATGTCTTTGTTCTAGGAGCCTAACCATCGAAAAACATTGAACAGAAAGACAGATTTACAGGTACATTGTAGAGGAATGTTGAATAAACTGAATTCTATTGCACAAAATTAGCACATTGTTTCCTTGTCAAAAATAAAACATTAATATTAGCTTATAACGAACAGTCCAAGGAATAACTGCTTCATATATCATTAATATTATTGTTTATCTACACTATAACAATTCAACTTTAACATTTCAATCTTTGGCACTCTAAATGTAGAATTATACAGATTTTTTTTTTTTTACAGCAAAAGAAATTCAAATAATTGTGGTCAACAGTGATGCTTTTGGTTCAGTGGGTTGCTAATTAGGATGGACAGCAAGCTAATCATTTGAGAAATATGGTCATCAGCGTACCGCGGTGGAGCAATTTTGTGAGCCAATCAGATCTGATCAAAGTGTTCTGACCCCAGTGATGCCATTAAGCACGTCTGTGGCAATTATAGGGAGTCAAAGGGTGAGGCGTGAAATGGACTGCACACCAATTTGTACACATCAGCTCCTTTTAAGTGTTCAGCGTCTTAGTCAGTTTATTACCTTAGCTTCGAAAAAATAAGTGATAGGTTATGGTAAAAACAGTCCAACAGATTTAATATAAACTTTTTTTCTCATTATTTAGTTATTTGTGACTCACCTAAAGTATAAACCTGGCAAGCTTCAATCAATAGCCTACATTTAATTAAAGTTTGTGCTTGGAATAGTCAACCATGAGTGAATTTATCGTTTTGCTAACTTGGGATTACGTTGTTATTATGTTGGATGAAATAAATGTTACAAAATAATGTATTCATTCCTATCAGTAACATTTCATAATAATTTTAGACAATTATTATTACAACCATTACCACAGAAATGCTTGAAAAGTGAATGGTTTGACTGTACACTACAGAAACACAGCCTGATTGACAAAGCCCTTCATCTAAAGATCAAGATCGTTCTCTTTCACCTTTTCGTGATCTTTTCGTAAAAACAAATCTAAACTATTACGCTTTATGCAACACGGGAGGCTACAGTCAAACGAACACCAGTGTTGATCAGCAGAGCACAAAGCAAGGTTAGTAATACTTCTGACATAAAGATTTACAAAGTTCACCTGGACGTAGGCGTTTTCTTGTTCCACAAATGATACAAATACAAAACACATGAACACACATCCGCGTCCCCACAACAAACATACACTCACGCACACACACATTGTTGTCAAATGTGCTCAGGGCCCTCTACTACAAATAACATTTTTAGATAAAGTTGAGATAACCATATTCAAGTAAATGTACATGTATGTATTTATTACAATAGCAGTAGAGTCTTATAGAGACTGGGGAGGAGGAGCCCACACAAAATATTATTTTGGTTAGCAATGAAAAGCTGCACTTGACACATACTACTCCCTACCCTATTAAGTACAACGTAAGATACTGTTTGACCACCTGTAATAACATGCATTTATAGTGTACTTAAGTTTAGAGTTACGCATTATCACAGGTTGTTACACATTTTTTATGTTTGGGTTACATGTTATTACAGGTTGTTACACGCTGCTTTATGTTTGGGTTACAGGTTGTTTTATGTTGTTATACACCGCCATATGTTTGGGTTACATGTTGTTTCATGTTGTTCCACACTACCTTAAGTCTGTGTTACATGTTGTCACAGGTTGTTACACACTGCCTTCTGTTTGGGTTACATGTTGTTTCATGTTGTTCCACACTACCTTAAGTCTGTGTTACATGTTGTCACAGGTTGTTACACACTGCCTTCTGTTTGGGTTACATGTTGTTTCATGTTGTTACACACTGCCTTAAGTCTGTGTTACATGTTGTCACAGGTTGTTACACACTGCCTTCTGTTTAGGTTACATGTTGTTTCATGTTGTTACACACTGCCTTACGTGTTGGTTGAGTGTTGTTTTTACACTGCTTTAAGCCGGTGTTACATGTTGTTTCATGTTGTTACACGCTGCCTTAAGTCTGTGTTACATGTTGTTTCATGTTGTTACACACTTCCTTAAGTCTGTGTTACGTGTTGTTTCATGTTGTTACACACTTCCTTAAGTCTGTGTTACATGTTGTTACACACTGCATTACATTTTGGTTGAATTTTGTTTCATGTTGTTTCACACTGCCTTACGTCTGTGTTACATGTTATCACAGGTTGTTACACAATGTTATATGTTTGAGTTACACGTTCTTTCATGTTGTTACACACTGCCTCGTGTTGTTACATTTGACTTAATGAGGCAGTTGCGATGTATCAATTTTAGTGTGGATAATATAGTGTTACTAAGAGCTCAAAAGGTCAGAGTATAATCAGGATTATTATTATCCTTATTTTTATTGTTGTTGTTGTTATTTTGTACACATAATTGTGATGTACTTTCTCTTCAGTCCTTCCTATTGATTTTAAAATGCGGTTCAGAAAAGTTAGTCTCCCTTCACCAATTATCAAAGCACTTCCTCTCTGACATTTATGCAGCTGTGAGACAAAGAAAGGAGTGTAGGACAGCGGTGGAGTACAGGTGGATATTTCAGCTTCTCCTGTGAGGCAGCGATGAATCATTGGCGCAGGTTTGGCCTTTCAGAAAAAGGCCGTTTGTACTGGGTAATTACTGTTCTGATTAGCCCACTCTATGCTGCTTCACAGACTCCTTCTCTGTTCAGAATGACACATCTTAGATAGGCAAGGCTATATTTAACTTCATAAGGTGAATATATTTTATGTCTTTATTGAAGATTTAGAAAAAGTTACAGCGTTGGAATAGGTAAGTGATAGTTGTGGCTTCATATGCGACACAAAAGTTTTAAATTTAAAACTTTTCTCGTGATTTCAAGATGAAGGAAATCCTCAATTTATATTTATTTAGCTAATGGCATTGACAAGCAATGACGATGCTTGTTCGTAACAAATCTACTGACCTACTGTTTTCAAAATACAATTTCTGATCACACAACTGCTGTAGCGTACTGTAATTAGAACAGCCAGCATGACACTTCCTGGTGCATACTAATGTTCCCACGAGTTATCATCCAGGGAACACTGTCAGCTGCTGTCTCATTTCCTTATGTCACTCCACACTGCACCAACAAATTAAGCATGGTCTCACAGTGATGAAACTCATGTGTAGTTTAAAAATATTTGAAAAGAAATTGACTTTGTGTTAAGGTATTAGATGCAATGAACAAGGAGGACATCAGTATTCCTGACCACAACATCCCAGCATTGTAATTTATAATCTGCATGAACCACTGGAGTGACTGGCCACATATGGATTAATGAGCAGACACTTTTGCTCCTGGAGAGGATTGTTTTGCTTGCCCAAATTTTCATATATATTCATGCTCGCTGACAAAACGCACACAGCCAGAGGTGTAGTTAATTTGCATACACAGTGATGCTCTAGCGGGCTATCATTGAAGACACATGTGGTCCAGACAGCTGCCTCCTGCTTGGCTTCGTGTCACACTTTTTCAGTTCTTCCCAGGGTGCGCGGCAGGCAAACATTGGCTCGGTTTGTAAATTTGGCAACCTGGGAGACGAAAATTAGGCACCCGGCAGACCCGTCAGTATTAACATAACATACTTTGTATTCCAGTCTGCTGATTCTCTAACTTTAGGTACAGCTTTAGTGAATATCAATTAAAAGTTCTAGTCGAAAACTATTCAATGTAGCTTAAAATTAAGTGACATTAGTAAACTATTTATAAGGCACTAATCAGTATTAGTTTGTTGGTAGGATTTGTTACGCATTGTTACCATTTGTAAACTGCTAATAAGCCAGTAACAAAAAGCCAGGTGTATGTGTTGGTAAGTTGGTAAATCACGTAGAATATATCTGAGGGAATTTTGTGAATAAAGTTAAGATATTTCTTGCAAAAACAGTTAATCACCAATAGAGTTAAACAGACGTCTGCCCTCCAGCTGAAATTATTACATCATCCAATTCTAGAGCATGCACGCAACCACTCCATGGGTTTCAACTTCCTGTTATAGGTGACTTTGTTAGGACATTTGTTGGTATTGTTAAATCCTATCAAATCAACAGTCCTAATTTTTCATCACTCTGAAACCCGGATGGCAGTAACATTTGGATAAGATATACTAACAACATCATGACTGACTGACTGACTGTTTGACTTTTCATATAGGGCTAGAAAATATTTATTTTTTCTACATTTTAGAGCAAAATATGCTATTTTCTGGCCAAAGTACAAAACGAGAATTGAGATAACCTGGTGGTGAACAGATTTATCATTATAGTGTCAAAACCGTTTTGAGTGAATGTTAAATTTAGTTTTTTGTATGATAACATCTACACTTATTTAACATTAGGCTAACTGAAAATTCCATGATGAGTGACAACACAATCCTGAGCTCCGAGTATTTCTATGTGGCCCACAGATAGGGATGTCAGGAATATTCGATTACTCAATAATTGTGATTGTAGAAAAATTGGGACCGTTTTAAAAGCAAAATGCGGCTGTTTATATGACATTAGCTTTACTTTAACATTCAGAAAATTGGATTTCGCCCTTCAGTGGCAACCTCCTCCCCAGCCACTCTGATTTCTTCTATTTCAGTCCAACTCTCCCCCATCTCCCCCCTCCCCTCTCGTCCCCTGGTCATCTCTACTTCTGCATCTCACACTGGAGCAGTAGGACGATGGAGGGGTCCGCCTTTGCCGCCTCTTTGAACTCCTCCAGCGTGATCTCGTCGTCGTTGTCCCTGTCCATCCTGGAGAAAATCTTGTCCACGCGCTGCTGCGGGGTCAGTCCGTCATCGTTCATACGCATCATGATCACCGTGCCCACCATCTTGTAAATGGCCTGCAAATAGCATCAGGTAAAAGACACAAAAAACTGACTCAGTAGCTCAAAATATTGCACTTTAAAAACAGGTTTGTTAAGATAAGGCAGCAGACACAATTAAGGTGACTTGGGCAGGTCACACGGTAACCAGCCCTGCATGAAGTCCAACACTTTCCTCCTCATTGGAAAAAACAAAGGGCAGTCCCGTAAATAAACAAAAACAAACAAAATAAACAAAACAAGTATTAAAGTACCTGTCGGATTTGTTATATTCCATAAAATGGGATAGAGCAACTACTACATCTTTGGGAGGATGTCAGGAGCATTCTGTCTGTCTGACCTTTATGTTCATATTTGCAGCAAATGTCAGCAGAATGTATGCAGGGCACATTCCGGACACATGTAGGACATAAACAGAGAGTGGTTTTGGTGAAGGGCAAAGAGGTGGGAGAGAATGGAGGAGCAGGATTTAGCACTTAACAGAGCAATATGCAACGTCTGATTATTCTGTACTGAAATGTGCTTTTCTTTCGTTGAACAATGATAACTGTTTCATTGTATTTTAATAAATCAACAGTAAATTAATAACCTCCATTTAGCCTGCGACAGAAAATGGAAAACAATGTATTGTAGTTTGTTTTTGGGTACGCTTGGAATTGCACATGACAAGCCTGCAAATAAATTGTCCCGAAGTGCTCCTCTGTGTTTTAAATCCATTCACCTTCACCAGCCCAACTTTGGATCATTTCACCTTTCAAATTACCTTCACTCAACTTTGAAATAAGCAAGAAGCCTCAGTTGTTTCATTGCTTCTCTTTTTAGTTTACCAGAACCAGACCGTAAAAGCAAAGCAGTTTAAAAAACATTTAAGATTATGTACGATTAAGAAATTTACCTCAATAATCTCCAACATCTCCATGCGTGTGATCTTGCCATCTCCGTCCAGGTCATACATGTTGAAGGCCCAGTTGAGTTTCTGTTCGAAGGTGCCTCTGGAGGTGATGGACAGGGCGCAGATGAACTCTCTGAAGTCAATGGTTCCATCGCCGTTCTTATCAAACGTCCGAAACGCGTGCTGAGCAAACTTTGTGGCATCACCGTATGGGAAAAACTGGACAAAAAGTAGTGCAGTGTAGTTGTAGTGGATTAAAAACTAGATTAAACAAAATCTCCACAGAACATATTCAGATATTCAGGTCAATAGCCAAGCAATTATTCCTTTAGAGTTATCTTTACCAAAACATTCAAAATGGCAGCTGCATCAGATTGATCTTAGACCGGCTAGTTTGAAATATAGTATTCACAGCAGATGACTAAGAGTTGAACAACCAATAAGTTTAGATTTAATGTTTCAGAACCTGTTCCATAAGTACGTCAGAAGGTATACAAACTAGGTCAGAAGGTGTACAAAAAGTACTGAAATAAATATTGTAATTCTAGTCCATGTGATGAGAATGGTGCACTGTATGTTGAATGAATGGACTACTTCTTATGATATTCTTATGTATACATTCTCGTAAAAACCTTTTGTATTGAAATAAGAAACAAAAGTCTAATTGTAATTTAAATAAAATGATTCTTATTCTATTGGCAGATGAATTTGCATGGAAATAATATGACAAATAAACAATCACAAATATTTTGAAACAAATCATTTTGACTAAAACAAATACTCATACTCAATATCATACAAGCTATACTTATATATCACCTTGACGTAAAGCTGCTGAAACTCGTCCAGGTTGAGGATGCCAGAGGGACAGTCTTTGAGGAAGCCTTTGTACCACTGCTTCAGCTCAGCCTCGTTGAACTCTGTGCTTTTGGTCAGGTCATCAAGGACTTCTGGTGCCAGTTTGCTGTTGTGTTTCCCCATGATGCTTCACCTTTTGGGGCAGAGAGACGATCCAAGCTGCAAGAGCAGAGAGAGGCGAGGTGAACACAGTGTAGGAGGTGACAGGTAAACAAGCAGCAACAGCACAAAGCATGTCTCTGAGGAGATCACCCAGTCCCAGAAAAAGAAAATGCAATGTTCACATTGTTGTTTTTCCTTCTGCCATTCCATTGAAAAAATAACAAGTAAGGTTTCTTTATAATGGACCAGAGACGGTGTGGATTGTGATCATTAAAAAGAAAGAAGAAGAATGGGTGGCACAGTAGTGCAGCAGTTAGCACTCTCGCTGCACAGCAAGAAGGTCCTGATTTCGACTCCTGGGCTGAGCGGGGCCTTTCTGTGTGGAGTTAGCATGTTCTCCCGTGTCTGCGCTAGGTTTCCGCCGGGTGTGCCACTTTTCCCTATCACTAAAAACATGTACAATAGGTGTGTGAGTGAGAGTGAATGCAGGACAATGGATGAAAACTAGCCAATGGCTGATTCCAGTGTTAGCCCCTGAGGATGGCATGTTCATTAACATGTACTGTCCTGACCAAATAAATAAATAAAAACTCAAACTAATTGTAAATCGTTGTTTGAAGACTAATCTCCTTGATGATAAATGTTATATCTAATTCCTCATCATTTTGACTTTTCTTTGTAAAAAATGTCTATTATGAAAAAGACACATTTATATAATAATGATCCATAATACTACATATAAAATTTCTTGCTGAACTCAACCTCAATAGTTGTATACACAGTTACAGCAATCTAACGCCACACCTTTTCCTTAAAAGTGTTTTCTTGGGCTCTCACACTCGGCATGTGCATCACGTCAAACAACACCTCACAGAGTGACCATCAAGCATGAGTGTGCAGCAGTCACTGGACCAAATGTGCTTTGTGACAGTCCACAACACTTGTTCTGACACATTACTGTCATGTTTCTACCTGCACTTTAAACTCTATAAGCAGCACTTCAAGTCCTGCTATATATGCTTTTTAAACCAATACTCTTTACAGCACAGGTGGATAGTTCTCAGTTACATCTACCCAACTGCATTTACTTGATTACCTAATTCATAAAACTGTACTTCTCCGAGTAGTTTTCAAGCACCACACTTTAACAATGATTATAATCAGATTTATATTATTGTTTTGTCATTTATTATATCAACTTGCATGCCAGGTCTCACGATGCACTATTTAAACTTCATACAAAATAGACTTCAAAAACATATAGGAGCTTTATAAATCACAATGACGAAGCACTAAATATGCAGGAATGGTGAATGAAAATTAAAGAAAACACAACTCCAGGCATGTTTAACACAACATTACAACATCATTCCAAAAGCTCAAAACAGTTAAAACCACACTATGAAACATTTCAGACAAAAAATAAAAGCCTTTATTTCAAAACCATTTGTCTTTATAAACCCTGCCAGTGTTAGTAAACAGAATGCCTGCATTCCAAAGACCGGTACCATTCCATGAATTAGCTCCAATCCGTTTTCAATGGGAGAGTTTAGCGTTAGCCTCCAAACATCACAAACGTTGAAAAACCAGGGCTGTTTTGGCAATGAGTAACACCAGAGCCTCACTTTTTTATCTCAGTTTATTGATGTTGCAGTTAGCGCAGAAACAACCATGTAATGAATTTTTCTTAAATCTAATGTTATTCATAATAACACCAAAAGTATCATGGGCAGCAAAGGTTTGACAAATTTAGCAAGCGCAATTCAAGAGCCACAAATCCTGCATACAAAGTGAAGATTTTGATTATTTTTATTTTTACAGGCTATCACACGGAGAAAAATTACATAACTTTAATGTTTGGTTTACAGTAGCTATATCGGCCTAAAGCACTCTGCCCAAGACAAATTTCCTCTCAAGGTCAATAAAGTTAATAATTTACTCTTATTATGTTGGCAAATGAAATGAACATATAAACAACGACTATTTGTCTGTGCAGGTTAATGTCAAAATGTAATGTTTTATTTTGCTGCTCCATTACAATGAGTTTGATAGAACATTTATATAAGTACAGGCTATGTGCACAACAATTCTAAACACGTCAGTCCTGGAAAGAAAAACACCTACTGTAAGCATCTCCACTGACCTGACCTGAGTGGGAGTGCTGAAATGTTACTCAGTGGGGCTTTAGGTTGCAAAATATAGAAACTTTAAAGTGGCAGGGTCAGCGGGTCCAGTGCTGCATGGACAATTTTCACACATCTCATAATGTCCAACCCTCACAGGACCTTTCTCCATATATGAGTCATACCATTCTAGACCCATTATCACATTTGGTGACTCAAGCCCTGGTAGCAGAGAAGCTATTTTAGCCATCAAATGCACCATTAGCTTGTATGATGAGCCCGTAACCTCAGCACACACATCACATGGTACTGCGGCTGACTCACCCAAGAGTCTGACACTCAAGCACTCAGACACCAGGACACAAATCCTCTCACAAACTGCCCAGACAAAGGGCATCCGACAGGGACTATGCTAACACGCTTTATGGGAGTCGTTTTATTTTTTTTAAGTGGGGTTCAATGGAAAGCAATGATTGAAAAGGTCACATGAGATCCAGTCAAGATAAACGTTTAAAATGACAGGCAATCTGGGAGTTGCTTCTAAATATAGTCTTTCATTGTCAAATATATCCAGTCTATACTGTATGCAAAGTACAGTATATACAACATATAGTTTTGTGTGAGTTTATATTATATTTTCTTTTCTGCAGATTAACAGCCCAGAAAGATCTCTTGCATAATGACAGGAAACTCCACATCTGACTGTATGTCCTTGTAATGCCCTTTGTGCTGTTATGCTCTTCGTGGCAGTGGTTCCCAATCTTTTTCTCACAGCGAGCCCTATTTTACACGAGGATGCATTGGCGACCCAAGCGTCCTTCTCTAAACTTGAGAAGCTTTTATCTTACAAAGAAAAATACAATTAATTTCATGTTAATCAAGGGGTCATAAAATACTTTTTAGAAGCAATTAACGCGACTCCCCTTCACAATGTACACCATTTGTTTTGGACCTCTTTTCTGAGGACCCCTGGGGACCCATTAAGAATCTTTGGGGTCCAAAATTTGGGTCCCGACCCCAAGTTGACAACTTTGCTTTATGCTGAAGCTAAGACTGTTAGAGTTTATAGCATATGTCTTTATTGTGCGAATGTTTACACAGCGGTTATTTATTGCCCTATACACTGTCATTATACACCAACAACATCACTGGATGTTGTTAGTGTATAATGTATTATGTAAATGTGCACCTTCCTATTTGTGTGCCCTTGTGCAGAGAGCGGAGGGTCATTACACCCTGCGCTCACATAATTTGTTTAGCTTGTCTGTCCCACGTGTAAGAACTGACTGGGGAAAGAGAGCTTTTTCTTATGCTGCTCCCATAGCCTAGAATTCCCTCCAATCAGAGTGAAGGTTACGCAAATTGGTCTCAGTTAGTCAGTTTTTTAAACAATTTTTAAAAACAAAGAGCATGAATCTTTCAAGAACTCTTTTAAAATGTAAATACGTTTTTGTAATTTGTGTTGCTGTTATATTTTTTACTTTGCCCCAGGTCACCCTTGAAAAAGAGGTTTCAATCTCAATGGGTTAAACAAAATTGCTCTAAATGCTCTAAACAAAATTAATTTGTGTTCTATGACAATAAAAATACAATTCTTGAATTTGAATCTTTATTGCCAAAAATAATATTCAAACCTCAATTAACTTCACGTTTCTTTTTTAGTTTGGTGTAAGCAAGAGAGTTCAAAACGTAAAAAAAATCTATTCATTTTAAAGTTGGTCAAAGCTTTGCACATAGTTCTGATGTTCATACCATGCAAGGAAAGCTCTGTTATTGTGGCTGCTACATCTTTACAATTGGAATATTCCTTAGTAGCAATAGTCTTTCGTACATTTATACCAACATTTTTGTGCATAATTCCATTACTCACAAAAAGCTAACAACTCCATTTCAAGTCTCATCTCTAAGCTGGAAAAGACAGAGACAGAAAGTGAACAGGCAGCGGAGTGAAAGAGTCATCTGAGGCAGCAGCGGGCGGATAAACTGGACCAGTAGATAATCGTCCTAACAGGCATTTCAGTGCTGAGAGACATGTATCTTATTGAGTGTGAAGGGCCTTAACGCGCTCGTCCAAACTGTCACAACCATAGTAAACAGGGTGCCTAATGGCGGTCGTAAATGCGTGGGCCTCCTTGTGTGTTGCCGTGCCGATGCGACGGTGTTGTTTATTCAGCTTGAATACAGCCGGGCCGCTTCTTCGCCGATTCCGCGAACGAGATAAACATGTTTGCGCGCCGGTCAGAAGCAATAAACGCTTGACTTCGACGGGTTCGAAACTTTCACTTGAGATTACCACGATGGTTCATTGGCGTAGACAAGTAAAACGGTATGGTCTTTTCTGAGAGCATGCTAATCAGTCCTCATATATCGCCGGCTGAGAAAACAATTAACTGTCATTTCGAGTTGATTTAATAGTGACGTCGCTGTCCTTATGTGGCGGGGGAATCCAAGGACAGTTTCACAATAGGCAAAGACGATTGCGGGGAAATTTTAGAGGACAAATGATCCGTCATTGTCGCCGCTTACCTTGGTCTAATTGCTTTTCTGAACAACTGAAGCTTGTGCAAAGTTTTCTAATGAAAATATATATTAGCTTGTCAAATCGATCCACATCCAAACTTCTAAAAAACATTTGTTGGAGAAAAGAAGGGCACTTTTTTCAACCATCAAAGCTAAGAGTTTTTCTCCATATGTTTACGTTTGCCAAACCCTAACCCTTCAACAAAAATGGGATAAGCGTGTTGATTTCTATCTCTCAAGACGCTGCAGTTCAGTGCTGCAATGACAGCAAAAATGAAAAATAAATAAAAACATTTGCTGAAAGTCCATACCCACTCTTCCCCTTTAACCTTACAACTGTCCTGTCAAATAAAGCCTTCGCATCGGGCCA
Organism: Rhinogobius similis; assembly: GCA_019453435.1. Lineage (NCBI taxonomy): Eukaryota > Metazoa > Chordata > Actinopteri > Gobiiformes > Gobiidae > Rhinogobius > Rhinogobius similis. The sequence continues at coordinate 24,977,304 of CM033635.1, forward strand.
GAAAAGACAATATTATACATTTGTTGCTATATCACTCACTTCTACTTTCCATTTTCTGCCATTTTCCATTTTCATTCTGGTCAGTCTGTGAAGCACATAAATTAGTCGCATGGTGCATACTATCACCAGCTGATGCTACAACTAGGTGAAAGGTCACTATGTTATTCTGCTCTTGGCTCTCTTGATGCACTGTTGATTGATCCGCCATGACCGAAAATGATTAGCTGCCAAAAGCAGTAATTGGTTTGGAAACCAGGCAAAAAACCGTGAACAGTCACTTCTGTTGTCTATGGATGCATGCACAATCTTTGTAAAATGAACTTCCATCGAAATCAATAGCCAAATAGTCCACCTGTCCATGCCATAATGTCAACAAATACAAAAATCTGCAAGATGCTCTGGCAGCTTGTTGGGTGCAGATGATGAATCCATAACTAAACGGCCAAGAAGACAAAATGAAAACTAATATGCCACGGCTGCAGCCAATCACAAATGGCAGGGATGAAGCTTTTGTCCAATCGAACTCCGCTCTATGCCAACTGGACCCAGCCGTTTTGTTTGCGCATCAAGCCAAGAGATTTATTGGAAATGTAACTAGTCTCACTCACGGCACCACAATTAAATATCTAGATATTTGTTAGTCAAAGCACTGAATAAAGCTAGTGGGAAAAGTCTGTCAATTCAAGCCATGGTCTTTTTAAATTATTATCAGTTTATAATCAGAAAGAAACATTTTTTTAACAATTTTCCAACAGAAATTGTGCCACAGAATTTAAATTAGCACAATACAGAGTTGTGCATACAAATATATCAATATCATCCATTTCACTAATTGTCTGACAGCCAGATACATGTGGCAAATGTTGTGTTTCCCTGTAAAAACAAGAGCTACCCTCCATGGTGCACACTGCTGATTTGTGCAGAGCCGGTGTTTCCTATCTGAAGGATCTTCTTATTATTCCAATCGGAGGACATCTCTGTGGAGACTGAACAGGGAGGAGATATCGCTATAGAAACGCTGCTCACCTCGCTGCAGTTCAGACTAATTTAAGAGCAGAGCCCAGGGAGGAACACGGCCTCTGAGCATCTCTCGTGAGTCAGCCTGTTCTCTTACCTTTACCTCATGATCTGCTCTCACCTCTGCATTTGTTTATGACTGCACTGCTGTATATTTACAACAATGTGTGAGTCATGTCTGAGGCTGCTGGCTGGTATCGACACCTCAGCAAACGGTGGCCAACAATACAAATCCAATAAATTAACAATGCTTTACAAATCAGATTAAATTGATATTTCGTCACAATGTTTCACATGGGCAGAAAACAGCAAAGTAATCCTTAGTGGTATCTTGTGTCTAAATTTATCTTCAACATGATTTTCTCTTTCAGAGTCAAACTACTGTGTCCTCAGGCATCACATGATTTCTGTAACTGATTTGATATGACAGGTAACTCTCTATAACTGGCACAATCTACTCGCTCACTCACCAACACAAACCTGAAGACACTAGACGCCAGCCTCCTCACTGGGATGAGCTCCAGCACATGGCGGCTGAGCTGTGGGGCTGTAGGCTACATAAGCTCCCCTCATGGGTACCACCTGTGCAATGAAGGGTCCATGCACGAGAAGACAGGTCTGAGAGCCCAGGCAACTAAACTGAGACTTGCACACTTGGTGGTTGTAGATTCCCAAGGAGAAAGGGTTAAGCATAAGGAGCTTGTAGAAGAGATACTGCTCAAAATCAAAAGGAGTTGGCTCAGGCATTTGTTTTAGATGCCTCGTGGATGTCTCTAGACTTTGTTTTGCAGCTGGCCTGGGAACTTATTGGGATAATCAGAGCAGCTAGAGGAAACTAATTGGTGCGTGAAGTCTGGACATCAGCAGCTCAAAGCATTTCTAATAAAAGAAGCTTTTGGTTGACTGACATTTTAAGTTTTAACTTCGTGTTGAACTTTGTAAAGCACTTTGTAATTTGACCTATTCTATTAATGTGTTAAGCAGGAGAAGTTTATTCACCGTCATACAGGCTGAACAGTCTAAACCACACAAGAGCATTGTGTATAAATATTTAAGTGATTATGCTTCCAGTGAAGCTCTACTTAGACAAGATTATGCCAGATTTATCCAAGTGAACATGATATTGTATCTATGGCTCCAGTGAGGCACTGTTAAACTGTTAAATGAAGGTTTGTCTCAATTCTCTTACAGCTAGAATCATTAAGTGAGTGCAATGCGTTCATTTCAATACTTTGTGGTTTGTAGTCAAAAGTCAAATTAAAGCTCAACTCCACCCACCATCGATCTATACAATTGCATGTGTAGGTGTCGATGCATTGGAGCAGCTTCAGCCAAATGCCCGCAGCACTCATCTTGTTTGTCCAGCCGTAGATATCTGCTCATCATTGGGCTTTATTGACACCAACATTTAATATGCAGCAGACAACGGCAGCTAGCAGTAGACAAAACAATGTGTTACCCAGAAGAGAATGGATTCAAACTACTCAGTATCCATGTTTACAGTTATCTCAATCACATTGTATTTTTGCAAGTACACTGGTGTTAGAGAATACTACACAAAGTGACAATTCTGTTAAAGCTTACGTATTGTCTGTATTTGCTTGTCTTGACACATATTTTGTCCACTTTAGCTTGGAACAAATAAGCTAAACTAAACTTGGATTTCAGTTTGCTGGAAGCTTTAGAAGAAGAAAGTTGTATAATTTTGTTCATACAATTTATACTGAATGCACCTTTATTAGTTTTTAATATGACAAAATAAAACCAAATAAAACACTGTATTCCAGTCCAGCCCTAATAACAGCTCTACCTTTATTACGAGTCATTTGTGGTTGCTTAATGTTCTAAAAGTTTAGACTAATTACACACAGTAGGCCATAATACGGCTGATTATATCATTATGTGGTGTTAAAGGCCATGCGTGTTAATTCCACAGTGAATCCTCATTAAGTTAAATCAAAACATCCTCTCCCACTGACGTCGGCCCATAAATCATTCAGTCATTTTTATTATGTAACTCATGACTAGTGAATCTATCAGAGCCTCAGCACTTGGACAAGTGCCCGAACTAGTAGTATTGGCAGATACATGTTTTCTATGTCAGCAGTTTTGATATTCAACTATAGTCAGCGTTTATTTTTACGATTAGTCAAACAATTGTTTCTGTTGCACATTGGGACTTTTTTTAATGCATTATCAACCAAATATGGTAAATGAATGCTTCTAGAAAGATAATACTTTTAAATAAAGAGTATTTTTATGTAATAATGCCACTGTCTTTGTTGTTTTAGAGTGTATTATCGTCTAGATAACAATTATCAAACTATGGCTACAATTCTTTTCTTATATTCAACTTCTACTAGTCACGATTAGTCAATTAATTGTTGCGGCCTTAGTAGAAATGTTATTATGATTGCTGTTGATTATGATTGATTATTGATTATGATTGTTATTGATATGATTATGACTGTTTAAACAGTTTTGCAGAAAGTGAGGAAATTTAACTTAAATGTTGGTGAATTAAAATTAGACTTTTTGTAACTTGATTGATGTCTCTCCATTAAAAGGTGGACAAAGTTGAAAATTGGAATATATCATCTAATAATAATTTTAAAAGGTACATACGTCATAAAGTTGCAAAAAGAGCAATATTTCTGACAAATAAGGGTTGAAAGTGACCGTACTGAACTTTTATGGCTCATATCTTTAACATTTGGTGTAAACTTTGAATCTTTTATCAGCAGGTTTTAGCATATTTCTGATAGTAACAATGGTTTTAAATGATTGTAACTAACCCACCTTCCCCCAGTCCTGTTGCATAGGGCCCACACACTACATCCCTGTACCTGTACTTTCAGACTTCCTCCATTCCTTTGTTTACCGCCCCGTTCTGCTCGTCTCGCTCGCGGTGCCTGCGTCTGTCTCTGGGGTAATAAACCATGTGACAACTATGGATAGATCAATCAGTCGGTGGACACACACACCAGCAGCTTGCTCGTGTTTTAAGTACACGCACACACCAAAACGCATCCAGACGATCTATAGCATATCTGGACATGCGGAGAGGAAAACATGAAAGGTACAGCGGAAGATAAATAGAAAAAGGAGGATTAAAGTTCATGCATGCAATCTGTAGTTGTTGTGGCTGATAGCAGCTACGTATACTGTAGAAATCAATAGTATATTTTCCAAAGAGGAAGGGGTTATAATGATGTGCTGTCCTGTAACTGACCTGTCACTCTACTGCCTTTTACACATCCCATCACCACCGGGCTAATAGTGGAAGCTACAGAGTAAACACGTTGTAAGTTGCATGGACACTATGGGCTCAATACTACGGCATGTGATTAGTTGAGGACACTCCACAGAGAACGACTAATACATGGTGCATGATAACAAATTATTTGGATTATCCCAATGATCATTATTGGGGTCATGTTTACAAATGTGGTAAAACGTGCCTGGAACAAAAACGAAAGTCCAGAAATAACCTTATACCCTAAGTTTCTTTTTTTTAAACAGCTTCTTTTGTAGCAGTTTAATAGTTTTATTACAATATTTCGTTTTATTATTACAAACCTTTTCATATCTCCAAAACAATTATGGCGATATTAGAGATTTTTTGATAATCTTCCACTTCCTCTATGATAAACTATAAAACTTTTCTTGTAGAGGACTGTTGAATATTGCATAGTGAAAAAAAAAAAACAATGCAGTACAAGCAATTACAAAGACATATTATGCTTTTTTCCTGTACCTAATATTGAACTATAATATAATTAGGTCATCATTTTACATTTTATTCTTTGTAAAACGCAATACTGATCTAAAACAGCTTAGTAACAGAAACAAATCTCACTGACTTCCTGTCTCAAAACTGCAGAACCGATAAGCCCCGCCTCTTCATTATGACATTTCACCGTAAAAGGCGTTGCTACGTGGCATTTTCGAACCCTATACTTGTAATTCTGAGTCTCAACTAAGTACAGGGATGTGGGATAGGTGATAGGGGATAGGTGAAAACAGGACTTTCCTGAGTACTGGAGCCTCAGTTGTAGGACAAAACGGGATTACTCAAACATGCATGAGCCAATCAAAATACAGCTTTGAGTAAACTAATGATGAGGAAACACTGTTGTACTGAGGTTGAAAGCTCATTAAAGTTGATTTTGCACATTAAGTCCCCTTTAAACTGTAATAAAAATTGCGATTGTCAATATGAGAATGTTTGGTTGACAACATCTTCTCCTATATGTTATAATGAATGTTTTAATGCAGTAACAAGCAGCTTAGGCTACTGTTGACAAAATTTGTACTGAAGTCTTCCTAGTCATTTCCAGTAATTTTCATAGAGACAACTGCATGCTGAAACGTAATACAAATAAGGCAATAAAGCAGAAAACAAAACAAAAAATGCCAAAGCAAAATCAGAGACCAGAAATATGACACACATAACGTCATAATTTATCACTTTTATTGTGTGTTTTAAAGTACCCATCGTGCAAGCTTTGCGTTTGCGTTGCTGATCGAAAAGTCTATGAATTGGAACATATTTTGGAAAACTTGTGCATTTCCAATTCTCAATAAGCAATCTGCGAAACTGACACTGAGTTTGGTCCGATTGCAACTCCAATGGGAAGGTTAAAAAAAAAAAAAGTATTTTGATTATTACGATATGAAGCGCCAATATTTTGTTGATTAGAAAATGTTTCTAAGGGATTTTTTTTAACCAAGAAAGAAGTGCAGCTTGAGCAGACGTTAGGGACTGTTAGACTGTGTGAAATTAGCTTTTTGTTTTTCTCGTAACCATGGAGACCGTGCATGGAGCTTTGGACTTTTTACACCAATTGCAGCAGACGCTCAAGAGGAAATGACTGCTTCATCAGCGGCTGAAACAACAGAGCGAGAGCGAGGCAGAGAGCTCGTGTCTCTAGAGTTCATCTGCTCCACCTGGACGCTGACTGCCCCAATGGACTTTGCAGAGATTTTTGTCCTGAGGGCTGTTACTCACCACAAACAGCCCTGACACACGATCTGCTGACTCTACCTGCCTGCTAAAACCGCCCCGAGAAGTGCAGTGAAAATGTTTGTGCAGCCGAATTTTGAATTTCCTTCAAGCTCAGTAAAGTGAGACCAACTTACAGATCAACAACCAACGATGGACAAACTCTTCAGCAAAGATACCTCCAATTTAACTGCACTTGACAAAATGAATGGAGCCACACAAGAGTTGTAACACCTCTTCAAGGATGTTCATTTCCACTTGAGACTGTCTGGTCCCTGAGGCCAAATCTGTCTAAACGCAGCCGTAGCAAAACAAAACAGTTGCAAAACATCCTAAATCTTTAACCTGTCGGCTTATCTTTTGCGTCCATAAATCTTTCCATGGTAAGAATGTGTATATCAGGCTTTTTATTGAAAGGCTAGTGTGTGGGTCTTGCGCGCTGTCCATTTCAAAGCCGGTGCTATCGATTGTGGCAGGTCCTGGTGTCAACAAGGCTGGATTAAGCAGATAAAATGGGTGCACTTGCTCATCTTGCCACGTTTGCTTTCGGCTTTCTCCCTTTTCCCAAGCTGACACGGGTCAAAGCAACGCCGACTTTGGAAATAAGCTACGGTTTTAACAGTATTGCAATAGAACGCAAAAGCAGTGAAAGAAAGAGGTAGCACACACAAATTAACAAACAAATGCCATGTGCTGCTTCAAAAATGTAAGTATCGTGCCATTTGAAAAGGCAATCTGAAGTTAGAACATGAATTGGACACTATCGACTTTAATTTGGTCTATTAGGTCTATTAGGCTTGTTAGGTAGCCTATTTTTATTGACTTATTGATTTCAGCTTTGCAATCAAAGGCTTAAAAGAATAGGACACCATCATAGGCAAGGTTGCAATAGATACAAAATGGAAATGCAAGAAAATAAAGAATACATCTCCAAAAACAGCAAATTTGACACAAAGTTTTTTGGTTTTTTTAATATATGTATCTTTTATACAATTTTCTTGCAATTACATTGCTAATATTATTATCTTTTTAAACAGTACAGTTGATGGGATTTGCTCAAGATGATTTGAAAACACTGCTAGACAACGAATACATTGTAAACCTTCTACATTTTTTTTTTTTTTTTTTTTTCCCAAATGCCACTTTACTTAAATTTGACACGGTTTTACGCTGCAACTCATTAACTTCACGCAACAGTTTAAAACAAGATGCAAAAAGACTTACTCTGAAATGTCGCTGATGGTCTGCTCGGGTCGAAAAGAATGTCTTGTTTCTGGTCTGCGCACAATCCTATCGCTACGTGAGTGTTTTGGCGCTGAGCACGTCCTCCGTCATCTAAAACAACATGCGCGCAAACTCGCCTCTGTCTGAAGAGAGAAGATGAATGAACCGCTCCGTCTCCCTTGCCAACACATTAGCATAAGCACCGCCCCCCTCGCCGTCTCATTGGCTGGGAGGTTAAAGCGCTAGAGGGGTGTCTGTTCTTTGATTGGACGTCGCGCTGTCAGTTAAAACATGTGGAGCTCTCTGCGCTAGTGTCGTGTGGTGCGCTGTTTAATTGAGAGAGAAAGAGGGAAAAAAAGGTCTGAGGGAGAGAAATATGACAGATTAAGCCAAACAACTCACACAGAGGATTTAGGCTTGGCTGCGTAAAAATAACAGTTCCATTTTCCTGTAGGCTCGTCATTATTGGGATGGAATGATAGCCTTAGTAGTTGAGTTAAATCCAATTATGATGTTGAAAAAATTGGTCATTCTATGTGATGTCAAAATGAGTTGAAAGGCTGTTAGTGAATTAAGTCCAATAAAATAAACAGCTTAAAAAACACTGATATTAATTAACCAAAATACCTTATGAATGACATAATAATTTGATTTGATAAAATAAAATGTCATTCCTTTTAGAAAAAGTTTTTTTCTTAAAGACACTTTTCTCATTGTTCCCTCGAGAGAGCCCTGCAGACCAGGGAATTGCCGCCCTATTAATGTCAGGAACAGTTGCCTGATACAGATGACTGACTGATACTGTACTTCCTGAGGTGGGGACCTTTGACCTCCAGTCTCAGACGCTGTGTCTTTCCTGATGTGGAGATTCAGAAGATCCAGAAGAGCGGCCTTCAAAAACCACTAACAAGGAACAAAACTTCCTTCATTGTTCTTCAATAAATTGTGCACATGACCAGCCATTCCCTTTAAAATTTAATTTCAGTTTATATAGGCTACACTTTGTGTAGCTTCAATAAAGCATGGACATAGCAGGAACAAATAATCGATGTCCTGTGGCTGCAGACAGAGCCTCTGTTGATGTTTCCTCAACTGGTGCATATGCAGCCTCATAGTTATTGCAGTGTGTGACTGACTCTGTGACTGCGTGTGTGTGAGGTAGAGAGTGTGTGTGTGTGTGTGTGTGTGTGTGTGTGTGTGTGTGTGTGTGTGTGTGTGTGTGTGTGTGTGTGTGTGTGTGTGTGTGTGTGCGTGCGTGCGTGTGTGTGTGTGTGTGAGGTAGAGTGTGTGTGCGTGTGTGCGTGCGTGTGTATGTGTGTATGTGTGTGTGTGTGTGTGTGTGTGTGTGTGTGTGTGTGTGTGTGTGTGTGCGTGCGTGTGTCTGTGTGTGTGTGTGTCATAAATAAAATTTGATTTGAAATAGTTAGTGAGTAATAGTAAGAGTGATTCAGACTCAGTAAGTACTTAATTAATACCTGAAACTATTTGTTTATTATGAATTCTTTGTTTATGATGTATTATGGCTAATTACGGTGTAGTTAAATAAAGTGGTGAAGAATAATTTGCAAACAAATGCAATACCTGAGCAGCCTTCAATTTCAAATCAAATTTCAGTGATTCAGTGATATGAAAACCAGAATATACATGTTTTTCAAGACACTATGTGGATACCTTGGAAAATGCCAAAATATTAATTGATTTTAACATTGCCAAACCATTTTAAACTTAAGCTTCAAACAGATATTTTCTAAGGAGTGAAGCAAGACATGAACATACCACAGACACACAAACGTATTCAGTAAGACCACAAAACGAGCCTATATTGAATTGCTTGTGTTGTGTCTCTGTATCATGTGGGTCGTGGTGTGAGACACAAAGCCAGCCCTCTTTTGTCAAGCACCACAATGGCCTCTCAGACGTATCCCCCTGTGCGGCCCGCATTTCCATCATTCATGTTCCAAGTGCTCCAGGTGACAAAAATACTTGCAGTCATTTTGAAAACCGTCAGCGCTAATGGCTCCGGTGTCAGGGAGAATGAGCACATGGAAATATTTGAGCCATTTGTCTCATTGTATGGAGCCACGGCCTTTACTAACGCAGCGCTGGCTCGAACGATCGAATGCATTGATTTCTTATGCTGACGTGGTTTTACATGGTCTAACGTTTACATAATCGACAACATGTCCCATCCACGGTTTGCTCTCGGTTATCAAAATTTAGGCTATAACTTATCAAATGTTATCAAACTAGTGAGTGGGAGTAACATTGTTTTTTCACTTTTTTGAAAAGGTGCATTTGAATGTTCCACAGTATTGCATGAAATTTGAAAAAACAGGCATTCTTTCTCTAAGTGGGCCACCTCTCCATCGATCTAACCTCTAACTTGGCCATGGCGTCATCAAATTGTGCTGTTGAAAAATTGTCCAGATTATTGATCATCAGAAGCTATTTTCCTGGAATCTCATTTATAAAACTTTGCGTGGAAAACTACCTAAAACTGTACAAACAAACACAAACTTCCACAAACTTAAGCATCTGAGCATAGAAAGCCCCAAAGTGAAAAGTTACAGTTTTTGGATGTGCTTATTTATATGTAAACTTGTTGTTTTAGAAATGTTTTCATGTCTTAATGTGGACATTTTTGTATGTACAGTATACATACTTTATAAATTAGACCCCTGGTTTTCATTTTTAGCCTACATTTGTTTGCTTTTGGAACTTTAAAAATATAAGCAGGACTATAAACATGTTAAAAACAAATGAAAAATGTCCCCTCAGCCATTTCAGCTGGTTTCAGATGATAAGAAAAATACTTTTACTTTTCAGTCCAATAGAAAAATGTCATGTGAAAGTATAGCACTCTCATGTGAAGGGAAGGAAAAGTTAAAAAAAAAAGTGATAACAAGTAAAGATTGTTTAAACAAATTTTACCCTTTAGCTGTGACCAATTTTAAACCATATTTTTTTGGTTGCAATTCCCTGCAGATCTGCTTATATGAAATATATTTACGCTTTTTTCATTTAGTAATTAAAGATGAGGTATGAGGTGTTCAGTGTATTACCAGACTATTTTTAAGGAATTTTAGTGAAAAGTAAAATGAAAAATGTCTTGATGATTGACTTTGTCTCTATAACTTATTACAAACTTATTTGCGGTCAGGATGGACATAATTGAAAATGGCAGTCTAAATGAATTTTAGAAAAACAAACATTACTGTTAGTACACTCCTGTAATGGCTTGATACAGTGTAATCAGACACAATTAGGAGCCTGTAATGGTCATTAGCAAACGTATAAATAGCCTGCCCCGCTGCCGTCCAGTCAAGGTCGCTGAAGCCTGACGTGGGAGTGGCTTAACCTCTGGAGCAAGGTAAACGTCCATCAGCCTCGGGGACCCGCTGCATCGACGGGTCCTTTGTGCTCGTCCTTCAGTTCAAGGTGCTCATCCGTCACATGGACTAAAACAGAAACATGCTGCCTGGATGCATATGGATCTTATAGTGAAAGCTTTAAAGATCCACCTGTCAAAATGAGCTAAAACAATCATCTTTAATGAGCTTTTAATCTTGTTACAGCAGTGTTTTCTCATTATCATCTTACTCAAAGTTGAATTCCTGCATGTTTCCTATTGTCCTGCAACTGAGTTAATACTACATTTGAATCAGAGCTATTGTTGCTCCAGGATATGAGGTTGGCACAGTCACACACACTCACAGCAAGAGGGGTGGGTTCATCAAGCATGCGCATTGAGAAACTGACTATAACCTGATCTTCCTCACCTTCCAGTAATATCAAGACATTTCAAAATCTGCAATTTTCTGTTACACATAAATTAAACTTTTCCTTAATTCTAGTTTGACACGTGTGAAGTAGTTATACTTTATATTCACCAATAGTGACGGTGTGGTTAAAAGAATAGTGTATATTGGTTGAACTGCACTGAACATTGAGGTTTGTATGTTGTTCCTGAACTGTATTTATTTATTATACTTTTAACCAATTTTATTAAAGTCTATACGACAAGTTAGAGCACACATTTCACTAAAATGTAGTGAACATGATTATATTTAAGATTTTATTAAACATTTTTCCTGTTTGTCCCCAGTTTAACAGTTTTCATGACGTGTAAAATTGTACCTCCGGGTTGAACGTGGGCAGCAAATATGTCATAGGTAGAGGTAATTCCACAACTGTTACCTAGCAACCATACAATCCATGTACATTACACAATAGTCAGTTGTGTGTAAATTGCCACTGTTTTTACAGCGGCATGTCACTTTTGGATGACATGTTTTAGAACTCAGCATTCAAAATATTTCCACAAACTGCAACTTCACAAATGTAAAACTCTGATACATATTTACCACAGGTGCCCTCCCACCAAACTAAGTCATAATTAGAATATCATGAGAACCTGTCATATAGACGTTTAACAGAACAATGTGCAGTTACATAATGCCAGAAGGTATACTTGTACCTTTGGAGGCACATTTCCATCTGCAGTCCTTGAAAGACAGGAGGGGAGGGGGTAACAGCGCATTATTTACAGCGCAACAATAACTAATTCAGTCCAGTTTTCACGCACGCATGTTCCCTGTCACACAATATATTACAACAGTGCGACAAAGCAGTGGACGATTCATGTTCAAATTACAATATTATCAACAGCTTGCTAGTTTTGGAGCAACATTTACACATTGAAAATACAGACAATTCTGAAACATTTTTTTACATAATTTTGGTAATGTTGAATGAATGAATTGATTTTTTTTATTTGGACAGTATGGAGAAAAGAAATTATATATATATATATATATATATATATATAGGAGGAGGGTTCCATCCCAAATCCAGCACCCTGAGACTGTACACTAGCCGTAGGGAAGGAGGCCGTGGACTAGTGAGCGTGAGAGCCACTATCCAGGATGAAACATCCAAGATCCAAGAAGTACATCAAGGATAAGGCCCCAGATGATGATGTGCTCAGTGAATGTCTCAGGCAATGGGGAACAGAAGGTGAGGTGCCGGAGGAGGGACCATCATGGGAGGACAAGCCCCTACATGGGATGTACCACCGGAACATAACTGAAGTGGCTGATATCAAGAAATCCTACCAGTGGCTAGAGCGGGCCGGACTAAAGGACAGCACAGAGGCACTTATCATGGCTGCACAGGAACAGGCCCTGAGCACCAGAGCGATAGAGGCCCAGATCTACCACACCAGACAAGACCCACGGTGTAGGCTGTGCAAAGAAGCTCCTGAGACAGTCCAACACATAACTGCAGGGTGTAAGATGCTGCAGGGAAAGCATACATGGAACGCCACAACCAAGTGGCTGGTATAGTGTACAGAAACATCTGTGCGGAGTACGGACTGGAAACCCCAAGGTCAAAGTGGGAAACACCTCCAAAGGTGGTAGAGAATGACCGAGCGAAGATCCTGTGGGACTTCCAGATACAGACTGACAGAATGGTAATGGCAAACCAACCAGACATCGTGGTGGTGGATAAAGAGCAGAGGAAGGCCGTTGTGGTTGATGTGGCGATACCAAGTGATGGCAACATCAGGAGAAAGGAACATGAGAAACTGGAGAAATACCAAGGGCTCAGAGAAGAGCTGGAGAAGGCCTGGAAGGTGAAGGCCAAGGTGGTGCCCGTGGTGATCGGAGCACTTGGGGCAGTGACCCCCAAACTGGAGGAGTGGTTACAACAGATCCCTGGAGGAACATCAGACATCTCAGTTCAGAAGAGCGCAGTGCTAGGAACAGCTAAGATACTGCGCCGAACCCTCAAGCTCCCTGGCCTCTGGTAGAGGACCCGAGCTCAGAGATGGATGTTACCACCCGCGGAGGGTGTGCATGGAATTAAAAAAAAAAAAAAAATATATATATATATATATATATATATATATATATATATATATATATATATATATATATATATATATATATATATATATATATATATATGTGTGTATATACTGTATATACATATACATATATATATATATATATATATATATATATATATATATATATATGTATATATATATATGTATATACAGTATATACACACACAAACAAACTATGACAAAATAAATTTTATATTTCATGCACTTGAATAAAACAACATATTCTCACTCGCCTTGTACGTCCGAAAAAGGGGGTGGGAGGAAGTAAACACTTATTTATCCCCACCCCTTTACCATAATACAATAAAACAAAATTAAACTCCCCAATTTCGGCTTCTAACAAATAAGAATATCATTATTAAGTTTCACTAACTTCTTTAATCTGGTTTTAATCACATTCAATCACCATTACCCCTCAGTCTCTGCTTCTTCAGCTTGACACTGCATGAAAACATCTTTTTTAAATAAAAATTTAAATTGCTTTATAGTTTTACATTGTTTAAGTTCCTCTTTCATATGATTCCACAGTTTAACTCCAGACAGAAATGCAAAACCTTTTCCTTGTGGTACGTTCATCTTGTCTTCAGTTTTACAAAAGTTGTCTAGAAGAAAACACACACACACTTTTTTACATTACAATTCCTGCAGTCCATTGTTTTGTCCCTTGAGAAGGCAGATTGTGACCCTAGTGATGAAGTCTGATACGTGAAGTCTTTGAGGGGTGGAGCTTGATTGTGTATGATTTTGTATACAATTTGGACTTAAAAATACAATTTACAAAGCCTTTCATGCTTATTTAAGTGATATAGAAATATCAGTTATAGGTTTTTTTTGGTTGTGTCATTTTGACCAGTTGCTTACTTTAATTATAAAAAGTAGTAACCGAGAATTTCAATTTATTAGCTGGGTCTAATTAAAAATGCAGTGTGAGTTCATTTAAAATAAATCACCTCTAATTGAAACATACTTTATTGAAAACAGCATAAATATGATATGAACCTCTGCTCCTCTTTGGCTCTATGAATATTCATTACCTGAGTCTGTGTCCAGCCTGTTGCCACGGGAGACAACCCTCTCATCCGTCTCTCCTCTCTTTCATCTCTCCCTCCCTCTGTCGCCATACCAACATCTATCCAACACTTTGGCTGCAGGTCGACCACTCGGCTTGACCCCGATATCGCCCGCTTACTCTGCGGAAAAGGTATGTCATTGAAAGTTAAATATTGTTATGTAGAAAAAGTTTTTAGGTGAAAAAACAAAAACACTACAAAATGAT
>CM033635.1:26425401-26543683 GCA_019453435.1 Rhinogobius similis
CTTATTTGAAATATTCTACCAGTCATTTGCACCATCTCCCAATGTTGTCCTGGTGTGACGCCGTGGCCCATAGCTTCTGTCCGTGAGTTTTGTGGGAGCGTAGAGTGTGTGTGGGGCTCTAATGAGGGAAGACCACCCCTGAAAGAGCTGCTTTGCCATTAAGTCATTTTCCATATGTAAAAGTCCACAAAGGTGTGCCTTGTGTTGCTCAGGAAACCCTACAATCAACAACACATCCGGTTTTCTCCACACTTCCTCTCTCATGCTCTTGTGGATACATTTATTGATTTCACAAAAGCCCATGAATAGATCTCAAAAGATACATTCATTGGTTCACTCCTTACTTTTTCACATTGTTTCAGCATTTCCTCATCATCAGTCATAGAAATTGTACTGCTGTGCCAAGGACACAGGCAGGTCAGTCCTTGTTATCTGACCTTCATCATCAGAGGTTATAATACTCCCAACAACAGAAGTACGTGTTATAACCTCTGATTATGAAGGTCTAATCTAATTGACTGGACAGGGTTGAATGTTCAAGTCAGGTGCAGTACCAGTGCTCTTCTCACTGCAGCTGATTCTGGCCACCTCACCATCAATACACTCCTCCATTGGCATCACATCTACCGCCTTTCTGGTTGGATTCGGTTCGTCTAACATAAATCTTTTAGATCCAATCCCTCCCCTGTCACACCCCCTCACATTCATCATTTATGTGTAATCAATTCTATTTCTTTACGTATTTTAGTTGCTCATGTGGATCGCACGTGACATATCCACTCAAACACTGAGCAGCACAATTCATTTTTATTAAATAAACTGCATTAGATATCCAGTTTCATGCCTCTTTTTACAACTCTGAGTGTACTTTATAACACAGTCCAGCCGGGATATGCTTCTGACATATAACAGTGGGAGGTGAGCATTTTGAAATCTGAAGACTGAGATGAACTAAAAATGCATGAATGAAACAAAACCCAACTGCATGTTTTTGATTATGTAACTTATTACAAAAGCTACAAAGAATAAATTAAGCAGAATATTTTAACACCATAGTATGTATAATATTTGGATTATCACAATGCGACTTCAAAGAACTTTGTCAATGCTATGACGTACTGCTCGGCGCTAACATCAAACGAGTGGCCGTGGATGAATTTATAAGGCTGTAAAAGAGGGGTTTGGGCTGCAGCTAAACTGCCTCACATCTGTGCTCAATCTTCAGCGTACCATGTAATGAGGATTACTGGGCCTTTGTTCTCTGCTCGAGGAGAGAGGGAGCCAGGTAGGGGTCTATAAGCTCAGGTAAGCCTGCATACGTTCCCTTCAGCTAATGGAAAACATTAGCACGAGCCTGTGGAGAATCCAGGTTTAGCGGTTGGATTGGGGGTCTTATAGGCCACATGGATCAATTGACTGGGGCTTTGACTTGAGGGTAATGTAGACTCCAGCTGACATATGCCCTAAGGTCAAAGCACTGGGGCAAAGTCATTTTTCAATAAAGTTGAAAATATGATCTTGAGGGATTAAGACAAGTTAAAGATAATCATTATTTCTGTGTATAAAATTATATTTTAAATTGATTTGTTCATTGTATTCTACAATAGGTTGTCTTCATATTCATGTCCTAATCTCAGATGGAGGCAGGGGCCATTTTTCCTTATCATTTATCCTTATATTATTATATAGCATTGGACTTTGCCATGTAATATCTAAAAGGTAAATTCACAAATGTTGTGACTATATCAAAGAACTCAATGTATTACAACAAAAATCTGCATGTACCAATATTCATTTTAACCATCTGTTTTAAATATCATTGGTTGATGGAATGTTGATGGAATGTTGATGGAATGCAAATTATTTTATGGGCAGATTATCATCAAAATGCTTAATGTTCAGTCCTGTAGGGCTGTACCCAACTTTTTCATAAAAATCAATAAAATCGGAGCTTAGGGTGAGACAGCTGTGTGCTGTCCCCATCTAATTATAGTATAGTGTAGTATAGTTTTCTTCGCAAACCAGGAAGTGCACTGTTAGCTTGCTAGATGTAGTTGTAATGTAGAGCGCAATGTAAAACCAAGCTGCTCATGTTCGGCTGATAGGAGCGTCTGTCACAAAGATTGGATTTTGTGGTAATCTTTGCCACTTTACTTTCAGATCATAAACAGGTTCAAAATCTTTATGTATTTTTTAAAACAGACTTTTAATCTTTACTTTCAACTCGCTGTTTCACGCTGCTCCGCTCTAACAGGTCTCGCTCTGATTGGTCAGAGCAGGTACGTGGTACGCAATCCTGCGTCACTTCCGGGCTGCACAGCCACCGAATCTACCTAAACTCTAAAGGCTAAACTGTTGACGTGCACTAGCGAGCACGGCCCAGTGACTTCAATGAACAGCCCTCTTTCTCCTTGAAGGCTTGGCTTGTTGTTGTTAGCTTTCTTGTGAGGACAAAAGTTTCTTGCTCCCTCTGAATGTTGTGAATAAGTAGGAAGGCTTTAGATTAGTAAACATTACATGTGGACTGCTGCAAAGAGTATAAAAATAAAATAGTTCTATTTGTGTTATTTTATGACATTAAAAATCAGGTACAGCACCTTTCAGTCGATGGATCTGTCTGAATTTGTATTGTAGACTTTATTGTCCCTTTAGCAATTTCAATTAATCTCGAGCCAGGCTCTTTGTCAGGAATACCATATCTGGAGGATTAGCCTACTGCACTGATGCAAATTCCAGAGGAAGACCCCATGACCACACAGATTATCAGTATATTTTAGATGCCTTTTTTACAAGTTGCACAAGCACATTTAATTAATTTCAGCGCATCAATCCAAAGATAATTACATCCCAAAAGAGAAAGACTTCCTGTGCTAGAAGCTGCAGAACCCCACAGACACAGGTCACCGCACCAGGCGGATACAATACCAAACCCTATGGGAGGTGTTGGTGTAATGGGCTGGAAATCCTGACACAAGCCACATCTTATCCTGTGGAGATGGAACAGAAACAGCAGAGGCTTCAAAGAGGGGGGCAGGTGTGCACGGATCCGCCTTCCAGCACGAGCTACTTCATCAGGGGGAGGAGACACACCAAGAGGTCCACGAGAACACTACCAGCTCTGGTACCTCTCAGATGCTATGACAAAGTGGCTTTACCCCTAATGATGCATTCGTTATTTTTTACGACTATTACACCCCATAAAGTATGTTTTGATCTCTGCTGATCATATGTGGGTGCCGTTAGCTTAAGGGCTGTGATTTGAGTTTGAGTGCAACTTTACACCAATGCATTTGTCACAAGGAAGCTGCTTTCAATGACAACAAAAGCAGATGTCAGAATTGAATGCCCATAATGCCCATATTACAATTGATTAATTCTAGACGTATGGCACTGACAGACAGTACACATTTGATTTCAACATAGGGTAATGTAGGCTTGCTGAAAACGAGACACTAAGGCAAAATTTGAAGCCTTGAATATCTTTTCAGCAAAATGTAATTCATATCTATGCTAAATAAGATTCCCAGTTTGTTTCTGCGTCAAATATGTCAACAAGATACAGATATATAAATTGCTGTTGTCGGTGAGTGATTGCTGGTGACCTAGCCTATATCCATTGCCATACACTCATTTGTATCGCTTAAAATTGTTCAAATTTCCCCTTGTATAGTTGATGTTAATGCTGAATTAGTTATAAAGTAGCTCAGAAGTCAGCATTAAGTGCTAGATAATGTTAGTTAATCTTGCCCTTGGCTCTATACCAAGATCCACCTCTGGGAAATATGTGTGACAATGACAAAGGTTAATAATAGTCTCACTGTTTCAGTAAGCTCAAAGTGTATTGAGTGACACAAGACACAGGCTTATGCAAATAAAACTCCATTATGTAAGGGGTAAATCTGAAAAGAGAAGATGACAGCTCATAACTTTACAATAACAAGAAAATAACAACACTCATTAGCACAGATAGGGCACCGGACATGAAAAACTAACAGACCATAGTGTTACTGGATGGAAGGACATGGAAAAAAAGGAAACTGTGAGAATGCAACCATTTCAAATATCTTTATGTAGATTACCTAGGTTATGTAGGTTAAATAGGAAAATAACTGATACTTATATCACAACAATTACATACAACTACCTCCCTGGTAACTGGAGTACATGAGTTCTCTACTATATAAATGTTCAGAATGTAACTGGAGGATTATCTGCCACCTGCTTGTCACCATAGATATATAATTGCTTTGCTTGGAATGTTCTGATTTAGATTTCCATAGACACGCCACATGCAAGGCAAGTTTATCTGTGGAGCACATATGTACACAAACTAATTCAAAGTAAGTTATAGAACAAGACACAGCTATTAACATCACACAACAACGAAATTTAAAAAATTAAAAGAGGAGAGCGAAGCTAAAAATCTTTCAGTCGTATGCACAGCTAAACAGAAGAGTTTTGAGCATAGATTGGACCATTGTCGGAGCAGAGGCCTGTCTCACATCTTCAGGAGACTCTTCCATATTTTAACTTCATTAAACCAAAACACTGATTCCCTGTGTTTAGTCCTGAGGTCCTCAGAGTGTGAGATGGTTTATATGGCATTAACATGTCAGAGATGTCCTTTGGTGCTTGGCCACAGAGAGACTTGAACACAAGCAGAGCTGCTTTAAAGCCAGTGCCACCTGACAGGAGTAATGTGACGGTATTTCCTGGTTCTAGTCAGGACTCGAGCAGCAGCGTTCTGGACGTACTGCAGCTGTTCTACAGCTGGTTTGGAGAGGCCAGTGAGCAGCCGTTACAGTAGTCTAACCCACTGGTTCCCAACCTTTTTCTCCCAGCCACTCATATTTTACCCGTTTACAAGTTTAGAGACCCAACCATCCTTCTCTTACCTAGGAAGCTACTGTCTTTGAAGAAAAAATATATTTGTTTTCTGGTTAATAAAGAATTCTTAAAATAATCAATGAGTTATAAAATACTTTATATAAGCAATTCAAATTCAATTCTCTAATTACAATTTACAAAATCTAGTTCCGACCTCTTTTCTAAGAATTCCTGGGGACCCCCTTACAATCTTTGGGGACCCAGATTTGGGTCCCGACCCCCAGGTTGGGAAGGACTAGTCTAACTGGAGACAAATGCTAGTCTGGCTTAGATGCTTCGATTCTGTAAAGATTTTTTTAAAAATGGTAAAAAGTTGCTGATATTTTTGACCTGATGTGGCTGATAAAGTCTGAGTCCGTTATTACCCCCAAATTACTAACCTTTGCAGGTTTCAAATCCAGTTACAGGTCTGATCAATGGAGAGGTGACCCCCTCTCACATTAAGAATGCATGTTATTTATTCTTCAATAGAAACACTTGTACTTGCAAATTGATAAGTTTCATCCTATTCAGTGGAACATTTAAGGTTAACAATAATATTTCCATGGAGACAAGCAGGCAGTGAAAAATTACACAGTGCACTTTTGATGTAACTGAGCATTACAACTTCCATCTCAAAATGGAAAGACATAAAGCATGTCACAATATCAAAATGATTTCTGTTAGTCATGACCCATTTTACACGCTTGTATTTTATCATTTCCCGAATTCTACAGACATTTCTTCCTTTTTGTCATGAGCTAAAAATCTTATTCACCATCGGAATATTGGGAGAAGCAGAGGGAGCGTGCTGGCTTGTGGTTGGATTTCTGACATGTTAAATAGCCTATAAAAACACACTATTTACCACGCTAACGGAGCATGCTAGCCATTTGGTCAAACCATTACATTCGCCTCTATTTCAGTGTTGCATAGATCCTTTTTTCCTTTAATAGCAACTGCATTACTCAGGGTTTCTGGCACCTCCGGGCGTTTGCAGTGAAACTACTTAATAACAGTAGCCTCACGCATGTAAATGAATCAGCTCGCAAATGGTACAAATAATGAGTTTTTACTATTCTGATGCATATTCTGATGAAGATTTGGAGAGCATAAACACGCTGATTGCCTCAAATTTCAAGTGTTGCACACGTTTTCTGAATCACAAATGGTTAGAAAGCCTTTCCATTCATTTGCATTGGGTTTAAAGGCCCAAGCTGCTGTCATGTAAAGTGAGTTTCCTTATTTTAAATGTCAGACACATTTGGCGACTTTTACAAGCGTTCCCAGTTTTTTTCTTTTTTTCTATATTTGACCCATTTTGCTGTTTGATTGTGTAGAAACCTACTTACATAAATCAGTCTAGTTTAAATGCTTGACTACTCGATAAACTGCGAACGGATGCACTTGACTTCTTGATTGCAAATGACTGTGGATAGAAAGCCAAGGACGTCATGCCTCACTCTGTACAGACAGTGTATTGGCAGCGACAGGCACAGACGGAGATTGCATTATGGTCCAAGCAGTACATAAACACGTCATTATAAAGACAAATGCACTTTTGAAATGAAGCGGCGCAAAAACCTCTGATACCACGATACGGAGTTGTAGAGGAATGTGATACCGCGCGTTACTAATTTCTCTTACAGTAATCAAATGATTTTATGGAACAAGAAATGGAGAAAAGATGGACACATTAATAGGCAATACATAAATAATAAATGAAACAAATAATCTATAAACGTTGATTAAAGTATTTCTATTTATTCTATCTATTTATTGGATTTCGTTTTCAAGTTTCTAACAGCATTGCAGTTTGATAATTTATTTCTGTGTCGACACAGCTAGTATGGACTAGTTTTGAAATACGGCACTTTAATTTGATAATTTGTCACACATGCTGACAACTTAATAATCTGACATCCTTTGACAGAAAAAGTGTTCTATGATCTTTTGATCAACTTGGCAACGATGAGACAATCCCTCTGGGGTGAAAATGTAAAATCTGAAGTCTGCCGTGTGTTTCATAACTATAATGTTACTTGGTTGTGGGGCATGAGTCAATCAAATTCCTGTAGTGCAAACATTCTTCTGAACCCAGAGATGGAAATTGTGTCAGAACATCAGAACAACCAAAGGGAAAATGTTCTAGTAGATCAAAATAATGATTTGTTTCATTAAATCTCTGCTGCCACTTCATTAAAGGAGACAAATGGAGTCTTTTTCAGGTATTTGCAGAACATATGTATGCACTGATACCAATACTGGTACTGAATATCAGTGCCGATCCAGAAAAATTTGCTGAATAGGGCACTGACTCCAACATATCTGTTCAGCCGATATCCTGTTTGGGTCTGTGAATTTATGTAATAAGACTATTTGCTGGCCCTTGTTGGTCCGGAACGTCTCATAATGTTTGAGTTATAATGTATACACTATTGTTCTATGGTTAGAAGGATAAAGAACAGTTACACAAACCATTTGGATCAGTTTTGTCATAATATATACAGTAAGCACACAGTATATCACTTGGACAGGGATGTGACGAGCTTCAGTTGCGGGACAATACAGGATTACTCAAACATGCATGAATCAATCAAAATACAATTTTGCGTAAACAAATGATGAAGAAACACTGTTGTAATAAGGCAAGATCATTAAAGCTGAGAGAGCATAATATGTCCCTTTTAAAATAGAGTGAAAATGAAATCTTGTATAATGTATAGTAATATTCAGTTGTCCCTTTGCTTCAGTTTACTACACATATTCACTTTGCCCTCTCCACAGCTGTGACAGTGAAGTATAACCACCGCTGCAGAGGCAATAAGGACACAGATTTATTGCACAAACGCTATAGTTTTCCTGGAATTACTGCTTGAGCCAATGTTATATTTACCCGGTCGACCATATTAGGAGCTGTTCCTATGACAACATACTACAGTAAACAGGCGGGTTATGTAAAAAGGGTGTGGAATGTAAATATTAGAGGGTCAGATGAGTGACACACACGTATGCGGAGCGGATCACTGATATACAGTAGGAGCTGTGATGTAACAAGACTGATTGATGAGGGCAAGTCCAAGTCATCACTCCATTGTCCAGTTCTCATGCAAGCGACTATGAAAATATAAAAGACATGGTGGGTATTACTGCAGCAAAAATGCTTGCAGCTCAGAAGAAATTCATTGTTCTTTA
The DNA here is from genome assembly GCA_019453435.1 of Rhinogobius similis. Taxonomy (NCBI): domain Eukaryota; kingdom Metazoa; phylum Chordata; class Actinopteri; order Gobiiformes; family Gobiidae; genus Rhinogobius; species Rhinogobius similis. The sequence goes on from CM033635.1 coordinate 26,433,463, forward strand.
TTATTTGTGCATAACTGTGACCCAGGAAGTGCCTTAGTGTTACTGAATCTTTAAAGCTTAAAAAAAAAAAACAGTCAGATAAGATACAGAATGTGTCAACATCACCACAAATTTTCTGTCGTGATGTTTGTCTGAAGCTATGGCTAACCAAAGCAGGGTTCATTACAAAGTCGATTAAGTGAACCGAAATAATAGGAACCATATGCTGTATATAGATTACATAAATACATATCAGAAATGATTAAAAATACATCATAGATTTTGTTATGTAATACTTTAAAGGTCAAAACACAATGGCCTATTCACAAATGTTGTCCTTTGTAGTGATGACAATAAACAATGAAAAAAATCCACATTTTCACATTTGAAATTGTAATTTTAAAAATGAAAGGAATATTACGTTAGGTTAAATGGAGTAAGGCCTTGTGTACATGGACTTCAGTCCGGTTGCGGTTGCAGACCCTCACGGGTCACTTGCAGATTGCCTGTTACACCAACTCCGGTTTTCTACGATCTGATGAAGGCTACGTGGTTTTGCGCGAGAACACTCGTCTAATGACCTAAAAACCATACCAGACCGCCGTGGCACCTGCAAAAATAGACTTCATGCGGATTCTTTCCGCAGACCTGCGTGGCTCTTGGACCCGCGGTCAAAGAGCTCCATGTCCCGAACCGGACCCGCACCGGAGTCAGTGTACACCGGTATAAAGCTTTATTTAAAGGTGCTGCACCTGATTTTTATCATTTTGAAACATGAAAAACAGAGGTAGTTTATTTTAAAGTTTTTACATCAGTCACATGTAAAGCTCTAATGCAGTCCCAGAACTCTAAATATTCACCGCGATGAATATCAACAATTCATTTAACAAATACTTTTAGTAAAGGAGTTTTTAAAAGATGGCTACCTTTAGGAAAACAATTAGTTTTACATTTACAAAATCTTTCAAACTGTACTAACTCTTCCGTTTAACTTCTCTGTTGAACTTTTCCATGACATTTGTGCTCCCCTGGCTAAAGAAAAGTAAATCATGAAAAAGAAGTAACAAAGAGCTCTCTGAATGTTTAGAGCAAGTTTGTAATCAGAGAAAGTAAAACGAGTTACAAAATATTATTTGTAAATGAATAAAGTAAAGTTTTTGCAGATACATTTACTAAATACGCTTTTAAAACTCTTTTGAGAAAATCTTTTGTCAATCAGTTTATTAAATAGTCTTTTACTAAACTTTGTAAATAAAAGCTTCATTTAACGTGGCTCTCAGGGCCTCAGGGGTGCCATCAGACATGTTCAAGTTTAATCTTTGTAATAGATATGAATTACAAAAAATAAAATCAAAGCTTGGGTGTGGTCTTTTGTCACCATGTTTGGTCTCACTTTTTGACCACAATACAGTCTTGGTTTAGTTTAGGTTTACATGTTTTTACTCACTGTCTGGGACAATATATTTCAAGTGTAAAATTAGTTATTGTAGTCGTTTCATTCTGGGGTTAGTCATTGTCTAACCCTGAATTTAGCTGTGGAATTGTGTTATATTTAGGTTTGGTCCAGCCAGATTTTTACTATGGGTTTTTTGGTTAGAACCTGGTCTGGAGTAGTTCTGTTTTAGTCCTGGTTTGGTTTTGGTTATGTCCAGGCAACATTCTCATCTACAGGTTCATAATCGTAGTTCAGTTTTATATACAGTCTGTTTTTAAAGGCTATTGAATACAGTTTTGTTGCTTAGTGGTGTCTGCTGAAGAATTTCAATGATTATTTGAAAGTACATACTAGTAATATAAGGTCACTTTTCCAGATACCATACTATTGCATCATGTTTCTGACAGTCTAACAGAACTTTTACTTTGAAATATTCCAGGCAAATCAATAACAACTCTGTAGCGGACCTCTCCCCATAAAAATTACATATTTTAAATCTGATATTGGCCAACTTTTTTTCCATGAACCATAACTTTGCTCTTTTACTTGAGTTATGTTATTTTGAGGTAACGGTACTCTTACAGCTCCTACTACTCTACAACACTGGAGTAATGCCTCTTACTTTATCTTTTCACATGGACTTCAAGAAGTTCTAAATCTGAAACAATAGACCAAGATTTAACCTGCATGGCCGAATGGTTTGGCACACCTCACAGCAAGAAGGTCCCAGGTTTGACACAGAGTTTTGTGTTCCTCTGTTTTCATCCACCAGTTTCCTAAATAAAACCTAGAACAAAATTCCAAATGGCAATATCATATAACCATCTTGTACTTGCACTTGCACCACATTTTATGCAGATTCAGATTACTTTCTTAACCTCACCAGGGATTACTAGTTATACAAAAGGGAAGAACACAGCGACGGCCCGAGGGCAGTAAAGAAAACTCACTTTTTAAAATATGACTCTCTGTGAGCTGAGAATCACACTGGCTTTTTGTTAAATCTGTGCATTACGGAAGAAAGCCAAGTCTCTCCGTTGCACGCCTGTGATTTTTGAACTGATTTCAACGGCACAGAATGGAAGGACGAACTGAAAAAGAGTTCAATCCTCAAAAGGTGCGTTCTCCGCTGGCCACGTTTGACAACAGATGTAGAATTCACATCAAATTTAAGTTGGTTGTCAAAAGCGAGCCCAAATATTTCCAAGAAGACCCAAATGTTTGTCAGAAGCAAGATATATTTCTGAACCTTTTTTGACAACCAACTTAAAGTTTGAGGCGAATACTGCACCTGTTGTCAAACGTGGCATCCACTGCACAAGAAAAACTGGCTGCAACGAACTGAACAAAGAGCGCTTGCTGAAAATTCATCAGTGACATCAAACAAAAGACTTAGTTGATTTGTCACCTGTCAACAGTGTTTTTCTACTTTGGGACAGCCCGTGTGCAGTCCAGTCATTCACACATTCCTTCCTTGGTTTGAGAGTCAAATGGAAAGAAGTGAGCCGACGTATGGAGTTACATAAGAGTGACGCAGTTGGTTGCTTACGCGTACTGAGGTTTCTGTCATAAGCAAAAGACATTCAAATATAAAGATATAAGGGTTATTTTTGGTTCATCTCTTTGTCGTAAAGCTGTTCTTGTTTTACCTGATTGATTAATCAAGACAATGCTCAATTACTTCATATTTGAGATTCAGAACATTCTAAAGAGCTTCTCGTTTAAAAGGTATAATGCATTTGTTAAGACAGACTTTTTAAATGTCTGTGATCAAATAAATTAAAATGAAATAAACATTAAGACTTTTGATCATGGTAAAATAACAGTAAAAAGAGAATGGCCTTTTAGACTGTGGAAAAAGAGTGAGATTTTTTTTGGAATGCCTCAAAGCCAGGCGTCACTGATATCATATTTTACAAGAATACCTTGAAAGCATTTTTGCCTGAAATACTGTTCCAGAGGCAAGTGACTTTGTACTTTTCTGAGCAACTTACATTTTTGGGAGTGACATCACATCCATTACTTTAGATATCTGCTGAAAACACCCAGCTAAACAGTTTGTCTTTTTGTCAAGGGCAACAGACTAAGAAGAAAAGCTTAAAAAAACGTAATGCAAACCCCTATAATTAGAGAAATGATATAGCCCTTTTGGATGTAATCTCTCATTAGTTTACTGCCATACTGAGGAACATTCTGCAATCCATTGTATAGGTGACACCCTATAATGTAGTAATAAAAAAAAAAAAGAAGAATGTCAAATTACTGATAATGCATATTCTAATACATATTTCTTGATAATAAGAATGTTTGATTTGTTAAGGAAAACATTCATTTTGGATTTTGTGTAGGGTGCGATAAAGAGCACAGATGAAACAATACAACTTTCAACCACCACGTTGAAAGAAAAAGAAATAAATATAAATTATTTTTTTCAGTAGACAACCAATTTTCATCATAATTTTTATCAAGGTTGTCTTTGAAAAGTGCCTATATGTGTTGAAGTATAGAAGATATAATATAGCCTGCAAATTCTTATTCTTTTTATTTTTTATTCAGTTTCAGGCTCACTTACAGTGAAACGAAAATGAAATATGAACATAGAATAGTCTATAATGCCTGTCACCACTGTCACCAGGAGTAGCATACATGTAGCATACTCCCACATATATAAGCAGTAGCCTGAGCGTTAACTGCCCTGACGTGCTACATCCTCAAATTGCCCTAAAACTTGTAATTAACATTTTTCCTACGCACTGTGGAGGACTGTGAAGCAGCCGTGTAGCGCTCGTGAGCGTGTGCGCGCGGGGCTTTAGCTTGATCGGTGTCTCGTGCATGCGTCTTCATAAATCTCTCTCCAGCCAATGGGAAGGCACGTACTAACCCACGCACAGTAAAAAGAGAAGAGCGACCTCGGAGCCGGCTATAATCTATAGAGAAGCAGACAGCTAGCACTTACGCTCAAAGCACTTCTGCACCGGGAGCTTTTTCACTTGGGAAATGTACTTTGTCTAACTTTATTTTGGCGCTCAGTGAAACACGTCTTGACAAGAGGATACAGAAAGAAGTAAGGCGCCGTTTACTCAATCTCAAGTCACTCTTTTGTGGAGTTGCAGTAGCCGCGCTTGTGACCGCTCAGTCTGGACACACATGCCCGGTCCGGTCGCTATGTCCTGCGGTGACGCCTCGGTGCAGAGTCGGCGGTTCAGCGTGCTGTCGTGGGAGCAGGTGCGGCGTTTGGACTCCATCCTCGGGGAGAGCGTGCCCATTCACGGCCGAGGGAACTTCCCCACGCTGTCTGTGCAGCCCAGACAAATTGTGCAGGTATGCATTTCTTTTATGTATTTTTAAAAACTATTTCAGGAATAATATTAGGATACTAGCTAGGTGTTTAACAAATACAAAATCTTTTTTTTCCCTATATATATTAAGACTGTCGACAACAGGTTTTTATAGAGATTCTATATAGGTTCTCTCTGGTGATGTAGACCAGTGGTTCCCAGCGGTTTTTTTTCCCGTTTTTTTTTTACTACGCCATAACTTGGGTATTAGATAAATAAATCTGTTTAGTATATTTTGAAAAACTTATTATTTTTACTATATATTGTCAATTACTATTATAATTTCTTGTTTTAATGATGTTGATGTCCAAAACCATTTAAAAACAATCCTAAATATGAAATATGTTAAATGTTCTATGTTTTTTTTTTTTTTTTTTTCAAATACTCAAACTCAAATACTATTTAATGTGAATCTAAAGCCATTTAAGGTACTCCCTGCTCGGTCCCCCACCCCTGGTGGGAAAACACCGAAGTACAACTATATGGTTATTGCTGAAGCCTACCTTTTATTTTGCCTATTTTAGCTTTCAAAACGGTATAACTGTATACTTAACTGTATAAATTCTACACAGTCTACCTTACTAATGTAAAATAACCTGCTTAAAAACAGCATCACAACTATTTTCAAATGAATCAACCAAGAAACCTTGACTAATAGCATTATATTCTATTACTTCTATCATAGCCGCATTTTAGCTAGACCTGGTCCCCGTGTTGTATTGTTTTTTGAAATAAATAAATAACATTCTTAACATTCAAGAGTTACAAAACAGTCCGAATCAGGCCAGTTCTCATTTTGATGGATATGTACTAGTAACAAGTTGGTTGTCACTGTCTGCCCTTTGACTTTTGCACTCCCAGCTTGACTCCAGTCGAGTAATATAGTTTGACAAACTGAAAGTACCGTCTAGTCAGAGCCTGTAATGCTTAGGATCAGAGTAGACCAAAGTGGGGTTGGTTTCTCAGTGTGGACTCCCTCCCTGCTGTTGGACATAAACACATGCTAACAGTCTCACAGTGATATACTACTGACCTGACAAGTTGTGAAGTAACCATATGCTCCGAAATCCCATTGAGATTACAGCATGCAGCTAAACTTAACTCAGACGAACTCAAATGTCAACTGTAGTTCATTATTTGTGAGCAATTGCTTTATTTTTTATTTGTTTTGGAAAGCATCTGACATACGAAATTGCATCAAAACATTTTAAGTGACAACAATTTTCTCGCTACAGCATAAAAACGATCAACTTTTAAGATTATGGCTAAATTGATTAATACATTTGATCAATCATAGTCTTAACACAGACATAAGAGTGGAATGATCTAACGCTGTGACTTTACTTTTCCACTCACTCACTATTCTGTGCTCCAGCCCTCATGAAAACAGTCAAGACGGAGATAATGACCAAAGCGCCAGAATATTTACTCAGGATGAAACCCATCGTGGAAAGAAAGATTTGCCAGGGCTTTCTTTTAATGTCCTCACGTGTTATGCAGGTTTACATTTCCCCCGAGTGAACGATATTTTCTTTGGTGCTCCTGTGGGGAAGAAAGACCCTCACACACTCACATAACAGTTCAAGGGCCCCTATAATCAAGGAGGCCCCTTCCTACCATCTGCTCTGAACATCCTCACTAATGTCTTTCCCTCGTTAGATCGTCCCAAGACTCCGACTTTTTCTTTTTTTCCCAACTTTCCATGATTTCAAAGAGGGGCTTCTGGAATTTTCACCCTCTTTGCCTTGTATCAGATTTAGAGGCACCACAGGGTACTGCCATGGCTCTGCTTTTGTTCATGCTTCAGTGCAGGATTTTTGCTTGATAACTGCTGTTTACTTTTGCATGGTTTATATGAAAGACTAAAACAGACAGTTGTAAATCTTTCCCATAGATCTTTCCCATAAATAGTAATTGTTTATAGTATATACGTGTTAGCTAGGGCTGGGCAATTAATTGAATTTTATTGAATATTGAGAGTCAGTCATATCTAATTGTCAATGATCAGCTTAGCTTTTTTTTAAAAGAGAGGTCTACATTCATTTCTCTGTCAGTAAAAACATTAATTTGGAACAGAGTTTGGACTTAGGAGGAAGGAACTGGGCATTTCTTGGGGAGTAAAATTGCATTGTTTAAAGATTTTTATTGTTGTTTGTTTTTTTTATTGTTGAAAAGAAGAAATAAATTGGAATTGAAAATGAATATTGAACAGGATGAGGGGATTTTTTTCCTTTTATTTATTTATTTTTTTGGTTACTGTTAGTGCTAGCAAGTGTTAGCTAGCATACAAATCAGGTTTTGCAATTGATTGGTTTGTCCCACAATCCAGGAAGTATTGATCTAAAAATCTAAATTCTTATTCACATACAAGCATTTTCATTTAATGTAGAAACAAATCAAATGTAGAATCTCCAATCTGCCAGTACAAAATCTCAGTAACATTTATGCACTCTGTGTCTGGCCGTAGAAGAGCGATAACATTATGTGACAACAATAAAAGCCAGCACCATATTTACTGTCAAAGCATATGCCAGAAGAATCCCGACACGTTGATATTTTCACCATATGAACATGAATGGAATCTCATCTCTGCCTGGAAAAGAGAAAAACAGCAATCCGAACCAACACAATACGTCATGGAAAATGAGTGACAGTAATGAGCGGCATTTGGTGACTTCTAAACCGCTTCAGATCATGCTTAAACATCTAACATCATTTGCGTTGAGCGCTTTAGGAGCAGGCAGAGGTGTCTTGATGAAGGGCTGTCATCACATGCTAGGTAAGGCCACCCAAAAGATCCCACTCCCATTGAGACCCTGTCAATGGTGGGTTTGTTTGAGGGCCACATTTGAATAACATCTGTTTGCGGTCTGTGCGTGTGTGAGCCTTGGAAGCACAGAGGAAAACTCCTATAGCCCCCATTGACTTTACTTCAACACTTCTCAACCCACAGCCGGGATATACGTCGACCTTTAGACTGTACGCAGCATTTCACCATCCATTTAGCTATCCAGCGGTACCAAATGACTCGAGCATGAACTATGGATCGGCCATTTGTTTCGCAATATGTCAGCCGGGGTTGTCTGCGGAGGTGGAAGATTGGAAGCCACTCTGTTTTTGTTGGCCATCTCGTGTTCCATCTTTGCAGCACCACTTGCAAAGTAAATTGTTGTGTCTGTGATTCATATTTGTGATCTAACCAGTAGCGTGCGTCAAAAAATGTAGGCTTTTTTCAGCTCAGTGAAAATGGTAGATGGCAAGGGAAAGCGAGTGGCTTTGGAACAGCAAGTGAAGAATGGATTAGAGCCTGTAATAACACTGGTCTTGACTGTAAACTGACTCCTCACAGGACTATTGTTGGGATGGAGCAACAAGAGGACGCCACATGCTCCCAGTCCTGGTTTGGAGGAGGTTAACGGGAACATTTGGTTTTGACTAATTTTTAATATTTGGTTTGAGATGTCACACAGTGGAAGATCTGGTCTCAAAGACTTGTGGCCTGTCAGTAGTTCAGGCCATGTTATTGTTGCACTGACAGGCTGGAAAAACATACGAGTGGGATTTTGCAGACGTCCACATTAAACGTTTCTATATCTTGATTGAATTTGAAATGTAGGGTGAAACGCATACATTCTGGGATGCTGGAGGAATAGTGAAGTCAAACATGTTCTTTTTTCTTTTTATACGGCGACATAAATTATAAGAGTGTTGACAGGAAAACATTTTCATCCTTAGCCAGGAGAAGAAATTCTTGGTGGACAACTTTTAACTTGCAAGAACAGTCAACCCAGAGAGTTGCTTTTAAAATGAAAATAAATTATAGATCCTTCGATATGGCACAATTCTATTAACCGACACCATTCCACAAGTAAGCTCTAATGCATTTTCGAATGAGGAGTTAGTATGAACTACACGAGTAACCCAAGAGCCTCGTTAGAAAACATTACCACATGTAGAAGTGTTTTGTGTAGCGATTTACCGTTAGCGATTAGCACCAAAATTAAGGTACATGCTTACAACCTCGTTATAAATATTTCTTAAATCTAATGTTATTCTGGAAAATAATGCACCAAAAACATAGCATCCACATCAGTTTGACGATGACATTTTTGTTTTGATTCACCTAAGTGAAGCTTTGCAACTAGTGGTTAAAGTTAGATATAGATACTTATTACTCTTTGGCAAATGTGATGAACATATAAACCAAAAAAAAATGTGTCTGCACTGTCTACAAACAACAACAACAATTACTGTTCTTCATTTGCTGTCCCAATCAAATGAATGTGATACAATGTTCAGGCAAGTACCACTCTGCAGCTATTCTATCTATACATAATAAAAAGAAGATTTGGAACCATTCACAATTTGATAGATATGATTTTGTGCCATGAAATGATGTCTTCTTATAGATAATGTGCTACTTTGTGCTTCATTTCATGCCTAAAACATCTGGATAGACTGCAGTCCCTTATGACCCCTTAAAGAAATAAACAAAGCTTAGACAAATAAATGCCTGCCCTATTTGTTTAGCCTCAATTACTGCTTTCTGTTAACCCTATGTGAACTTTGTATCGCACAATGACAAAAACTTTTCAAAAGGTTCTCTCTTGGATAAACTCTTTGTCAACTTTTATAGCAATAGCACATCTGTGAACTCTTAGTAGCTGACTCCATTCTCTCAAAGCATCAATCTGGGTCCCACTCTATCGTCAAATTACAACGTGGGGATCGAGAAAAGATTTAGGGAAGCATTTCAAATCAAGATTAAAAAAAAAAAATCAACTACAAAATCATTTCCAACCATCTGCCAGGCTACTGTATTGCTGGCTGGCTTGGTTAGTTTTGGAGTGGTTTCTCAGGTCAGGGACTCATAACTCCTCATTCACTGTCACCATTTCCTTGGCGAGAGAGGACTCCTGACTCACTGCCCGGACTCGTCATGGGCGTCCAGGGAACTATGGGTTGTTAAATGGCTGGGTCATTTCAAACTGCCATAATAAACACGCATTCAACCCGCAGCCTAAATGAAACAACCCAAGGAAAGTCTGCATGAGTGGAGGAGGACTAGGGCTATTATGTGTCGCCAAGGCGTTGTCAACACCAGACAGTCTGATGGTGTTGTTTTTTTTTGTTTTTTTTTTTACAAGCGTTGTGCCCGTGCGTCACCGGAAGTGTCTCCCTCTCCAGGTGCTGTAGTTATGTCACAAACAAAGAGCACGGGGCTGTTTTGTGAGGAGTAAAGATGGTGGCACTGTGTACAATCCGAGCCCAGGATGGGATGATGTAGGATGTAATGTCACCAAATTCAAGCAAGTTCCCTGGCTCAATTGTAAAAGTAGTGTGCTTTATATGCACTGTCCAACAAGTATCTGATGCAAATTTTGATGCCACAATGATATGATCTTTTTTTAGACAATAGGCTATAATGATCAATGCAAAATTAAAATGGTTTCTTTATTTTTACTGTGGTCTTTTACTAGTTAATAATAAAACAATGCAGCAAATATCAAATATATATTTTTTTTCAGTAACAATACTTCAAATGAGTACCTAGTTTCAATACTGGTTTTATCGATGAGTATTTGGATATCAATACTTTTGATAACTCTAATATGTCAGAAGAACTATTTAGTTTATCTTCATCATGTTAAAATTGTTTCTCTTCTTCTCATCTAATCTCTCTCTCTCTTTGTTATTATTATTCTTTTTTAAATTATTATTATAACCGTTGGTAATGTTTGTACCAATATCACTCCTCTTGGTTTCCGCTTTGTGCAACAACATTGCCAATATTCAAATTATATAGTTCATAAATGTGTTTGTTTTGCTGGAATGGTGTACAATAAGTATTATAATTGTAACATAGCATCAATTAGCAAAACATGTTGTATTTTCTATTGTTTTCGCTCTCCATCACTTATTAGCATGTCCTTTGCAACATTAAAGTAGCGCTGTTCCATTAAAAAGGGATTTATGGGATTAGGATTACACTCAGTATTGTGATATGTTATCGGAGTGTCTGAAATAGGATTAGCATGCCTGGTTGTGTGTATGTCTGAACAGATTGATGGCTGGTACAAGAACTGGCAGTCCCTGATAGTCCGGTGAAGGCCGTCTTACAGACAGCTGTCTTTCTGATTTCCCCTGTATGCCTCTTGTTTGGCTGCTCCTTTTGGTTTTGTGTGGATTTGAGCAGCACAGCAGACAGGAAGCAGGAACATCTCAGCAGCACGGTGTGTGTTCCAACAAGGACATAAATCTTTGAGTCGCAAGTAGAGTTTATACGACGCCATAGGGATCGAATTTGGCCGAGTGCCTCGGGTTAGAAAGTTCAGAGCTTCATTTTAGTTTGATATTATCACAACGAGCAAGTCTAGACATGTCAATACCAAAGCTCACATATAATTTCAAAGGTTTCTGGCATCTTATCAATTTGACAGATATTTATATTCTTGCATACATTTTAGTACATTATATTTTATTCATGAGTCAAGAATTCTATTAGTGTAAATCTTGATTGTATCTTCTGTCTTGGTCATCTTCTCCAAAGGTTTCGTCCAAGTGATTAATTATATTGGATACTAGTAGTATGGAAACATATTTTCTTACAGAAGTAGATACAGAGAGTCACATGTTTTCCATTTCTTGACAAATTAAACTTGAGGTAGATCTGATTGAACTTGTGTGTGTTTGGGCATGCTATAATACTTTGCTTTTCTAACCTAATTTGTTCCACACTCACTGCAGAGGCAGTATGACAGACAGTTTTTCATTTGTAAGCACTTTAAGGGGTTGTAGCTCGGCAGTAGCTTGCACAGACTTGTAGTGAGGCATGTCAGACTCCTCAGATTTAATCCTCTGCTGGATGCAACACTCATATCTCTCTTCTCTGTGTATCTTTCAGGTGGTCAGGGCTCGACTGGAGGAGCAGGGCGTGGTGGTGCGTGATGTGAAGCTGAACGGCTCCGCAGCCAGTCATGTTCTCCACGAGGACAATGGGCTCGGATACAAAGACCTGGACCTGATCTTTGGCCTGAGCCTCAGTGATGACAAGACCTTCCGCCTGGTTAAGGATGTGGTGCTGGATTGCCTGGTGGACTTCCTGCCCGATGGAGTGTGCAAAGAGCGCATTTCCCCGCTCGCCCTGAAGGAAGCGTATGTGCAGAAACTGGTCAAAGTGTGCAATGACACTGACCGCTGGAGTCTCATCTCTCTGTCTAACAACACGGGCAAGAACGTGGAGCTCAAGTTTGTGGACTCTCTTCGAAGGCAGTTTGAGTTTAGTGTGGACTCCTTCCAGATCACTCTGGACTCTCTGCTGTTGTTCGACCGCTGCTCGAACAATGTTATGTCCGAGACCTTCCATCCCACCGTGCATGGGGAGAGCATGTACGGGGTCTTTGAGGAGGCCCTGGGCCACCTGCGCACCAGGACAATAGCCACACACAGCCCAGAGGAGATCAGGGGAGGCGGGCTGCTCAAATACTGCCACCTGCTAGTGCGGGGCTTCCAGCCCTCGTCTGAGGCTCAGATGAAACAAATGCAGCGCTACATGTGCTCTCGATTCTTCATTGACTTCCCTGACATTAGTGAACAGCAGAGGAAACTGGAGGGCTATCTGCAGAATCACTTTGCAGGCATGGAGCACAAGCGTTACCAGTACTTACTAACACTTAGACAGGTTGTAGACGAGAGCACTGTGTGTCTGATGGGCCACGAGCGCAGACAGACTTTGGCACTTATCTCTGCTCTGGCCCTGCGCGTTATGGCGGAGCAGCACGCCATCCCAGCAGTGGCTAACATCACCTGCTACTACCAGCCCGCCCCATATGTTAGAGATGTCAATTTCAGCAACTATTATGTGGCACAGGTCCATTCGCCCATGGGACCATGCAGTAACTCTTATCAGACATGGCTGCCTTGCAGCTGAGCTAAAATTTGTAAGGACTGATTTTTGTATTATTTGATTCAGGCTGAGCATTGTACTGAAGTGCCCTTGGTATTTTTGTAGCAAGAGTTGGCTTTGATATGAAGCCTATTGTGAACACAAAAAAAAACTTGTCTTTTGCCAAATGTGTTATTAAACCATTCCACTAAGTTATACTGTTTATTACTGCTGTAAAAAGAAAAAGAAATACTCGAGCCATTGGGTACTTTTTGTATTTTATAACAAGAACACATATGGAAACATATAAAGGCATTCTGTGTGACTAAGGAGCTTTGCTGGTTCTGTTTCTGTGCAGTAGAAGCTGGGGGCAGGTCTAGATGAAATGTAAATAGTTGGTAAGAACCCAGAAAGCTGTTTTTTGTTCCGACTGTGGTTTCAGCTGATGTGACCAAGAGAGAAAAGGACCAAAGAAATACTTTCTTGTGTAGCATAAAAGCAAAGACTGTATGTGGTTCCAAGTGCCTAAAACTGACCAACATCTACAACTTTATAGTAGTGGCTTTGTGACTTGTTTTTGAATATTTTTTTCAGCCAGGTTACTGTGCAAGGTCAGGGTATTTTGTTTTCTAAAAAAATATTAAAACATGTCAAAACTGAAAAGATGTGTTACCTTGGTCATTATTTTCTTTAGTTTAATCCATCAGTATAATAACAATAACATACTTTGTTCACAGTGGTGAATATGTCCTCTATACTATCTCAGTGCAGATAGTGAGGTGTCCTTACTATCTGCCCCTCTCACACTCACTCCTTCAGACACCAGTGGCCTGCCCCGCACACAAACACTCACTTGTTTAAGCTGTATGCATTTTTTCTCAGAGTAACGGATTCCCCTGAGCTTGGGCCCATACATTAGCCATTTCCTTTCACTGGTGCATCCAACAAGAGCTCTCCTTGGCCTCATTGATAGAGAGAAGACTGCGGGGGCTTGTCCTGGATGAGTGGAGCTGTGTGGGGGCAGCTGAGGACCAGGTGGTGAAATAAATTTACTGGCTTTTTAGCTTAAGAGAAGCAATTCCTACACGTCTCCAACAGCAATCAGCTGGCCAACCCACTCATTTCCTTCGTACTACTTTTACATGCGGATTTGATCTTGACATTCAAGCGAAACACAAAGCAGTAAATAACTAAGATACACCGGTTTACAATCGCTGCTTAGGGACGCACACATTTCAGCAGTAGCGCTTGATTTCTTTATAAAAGTGGGTTTACTAGCGTAGCATGTGTCAGAGTGATTAAGGGGCGAGACGTGAGTGTGTCAGGGGAACAGTGCCTCCCTCCTTGGGTGAGCTGTCAGACCCATCTCCTGACTGCTACACTAATGTTTATGGAAACACACAACGCCCCTCCAGGGTTGCACTGGAATAAACACAAGAGCTGCTGCTTGTCTAATCTGTAACAAAGCAGTGATTTAGGCGCCTGGGGAACCGGCTTCAAGGGTAAGCCAGAGAAGTGTGACTACTTTAACAGCTAACAAGTTTGTAACAGCTTCAACTTCATTGCACCACACAGCTCCAGGTATTGAGGGAATTCAGTTCGTCTTTTGAATAAAATATAGAGTTTGCTTTGAGAAAAATACATGCACAAGGGATAGCAGTAAGTTAAAGGAGACATATGCTTATTTTCAGCTACTTAGTATTGAACTAACTAAAATAAGTAGGTCATCATTTTATATTTTTTTCATTTTCAACAGCAATATTGATCTAAAACAGATTAGTAATATAAACTGGTCCATCTGCTTCCTGTTCAAAACTGCAGAACTGATAAGCCCCGCCTCTTGAAAGTGATATTTTACTGTAAAAAGAGCAGATTGTCATTAATATATTTTTATTTTCTCAAATAACCACAACTAAATCAAGGGATAGGTGAAAACAGTAATTTGAGCACTTGAGCCTCAACACAGGATTTCCACATGTCCCCTTTAACTTAAAAAATAAAATAAAATAAAATAAAATAAATAAATAATAATCAGTACTAGTATTTTTCATTTCAATTAAAATTTCCAATGTTTTAAGCCTCAAAGCGCAAATATTCTACTATTTTATTGTTTATTCTAACCATCAATAAACTTAACATTTCACAAAATTACACTTTGAAGTAAAAAAACAACAACATTTAGAGTTGAAAGTAAACACTTCTTTGTTTGAATATAGCAATTTTCTATGGAGCCGTTTTCTTCCTGTACAAGCGAATGCACTAAGATTAATACTGTACTGATTGGACACAGTTCACAACCTCCATTAAAAGCACCCTAGTACGGCTTGGTTTGTGAAAGACATGAGATGCAAACAAATATATCGACTATCATGGAATCATTTATTTTGAAAAACAACGATGCATATTCATGATTTTGTCATATCTGTCGTAACTTATCAAACCATTGGAATCAGTATTATATTTTCCACTTTGCCCACTGCACTGTAAAATTCTAGCTTTCCATTCCCCTCCTATTCAGACACTTGAATTGCAAAGCGGTAGCTGCATTCCTAATTTGCCTTGACAAATTGCACAGATACATTTGGTGGGACGTGCGGTTCATCCCTTGGCTTCCGCAGCAGCAGCAGCAGCCTGTCCTGCTCTCTGCTCCATACTACGTGGGTGGGCCCTGCATGGACTGACTTCTATATTGGATCCAAAAAGTTGAAGTTATCGTCCCTGCTCTTCTTTTTATGTATCAGTGTGCTGTGAAGAGTGCATGAACCCTCTGTGTGAGACTGTACGGATGCGTGTCCGCTGATTAGATTGTGGCAATGTCTGGTAATGGTGACAGATACCACCTGTGAGACTGGGGAGGAATCCAGCGCAACAAAGTGTCTACAGTGCTCGCTGCTTCATATCTGACCATGTAACAGTTGTTTGTCCTCAAATGAGATAATTCCGTATGTTAGCAGATGGCTTTTCCCAAACAAATATGAACGCAATGAACTCTGAGTGTTTTGCAGTGGTTTTCAAGCTGTTGTGCATGGACCTGTTCTGATGGTACTGCGGAGATATCATTTAGTTGTGATTTAACCCTGGTTTAGTCATGGTTCCCTTTCCAAAGATGGATTGATTTTCTTGTTTAGGCCTGGGTTGGTTGGTTGGTTAACTGGTTAATGAGTGAGTTAGTAAGTTGGTTAGTTTGTCTGTTGGTAAGTTAATGTTGATAGTTCAGTACCTGGTCTTGATAAAGTAATTTAATACACTCATTAAAGGGGATATATATTATTCTAAACCAACTTTAAAGACGCTCTAACTGTGTACCAACGGTGTTTTCCTCATTATTGTTTTACTCAGAGTTATATTTCATTTGGTTTATGCAGTCTTGAGCGACTGAGACTCGAGCGCTCTGAAAATTCCTGTTTTCACCTACCCCCTATCCCCGCCCACATCCCTGGAATTGTGTTTGAAAAATCAAGACATCGAGTGACACATGTTGGGCTCTAAATTGTCACAATAGTCACTTGTTAAAAATAAAAAACATGTAAATAACAATGCGCTGCTTGTCACGATGATGATAATGAGGCGGGGCTTATCGATTCTGCAGTTTTGAACAAGTCAATTGACCTGTTTCTCTTTTTAAGCCATTTTAGATCAATAATGCAGTTTGCAAATTAAAACGATGATCTACTTCTGTTATAGTTCAATCTGAAGTACCTGACAAAGAAACATAATATGTCTCCTTTAACATAGTCATGTAAAGAGGTGCTTGCAAACACAAATATTTCCTGAGGTTGCACTTGGTCATGTGCAATGTGTTCTGTTCTGCTTTCCGTGGGATGTGGGATTTAGATAAGATAAGACAATCTTTATTTGTCTTACAACGGGGACATTTCAGTGTTGCCATAGCATTCAAGATAAATAAGGGATCAATTTAGTTAAAACAACACTGTGTACTTTTTGCAACAAGCTAGCAATGGTCTCAACAAGGACATAACAGTAGAAAAGTAAGAAGCACATGGGACAATTGTAATGAGAATAAAACGAGAAGATCCGTAGTATTTTTATTCCACGGAAGGATTTCAAAAGTTATATGACGCAAACAGCTAAGAATTTTTTCCCTTCAGACGAATATTCACAGTTAGGAAAGAATGAAGGAGTTTAAACATCTATCAAAAGGCCTCGTAGCTATCCAAATTCTCTTCCATAAAACTGCCCCATGTGTTCAAACAATCCATAATTGCAATGTATTAAAAACAAATAAAAAAAATAATTCCAAATCAAATGAATCAAACTGATACTAATTTCAGTCTTTACAGCTGGAGAACTAAGGAAGTGGTGCTAAAGTTTTGCTCATAAAGCTGTTTTACTGGACCGGGTGGCACGGCTCCATCCATCATCATGTCGTTAGCAAGAAATTCCCAGGCACTTTCAGGATTTCTTTTTGGAGTCTGCGAGGATATTCTGAGCAACTTTGCCATGGTGATGTTTATTTGTTGTGTGCCAAATGCCAAAATGGGGGCTTCCCGTGCCATTAAAAACTACACATCCACCTTGACTTGGGCCGCATTTTTTCGGCGCCACAAAGAGTCCAAAAGCGGTTTACTAGGGGAATTTCTCTCAATGAACATGTCGAATTCCAGATTTTTTTTTTTTGAAATGTGCAATCAGTTTTATTGTGATTTAAATTGGACGGTGTTGACTTTGGTTCAAACAAAAAAAAAATCTAAAGTGCATAATTTTGTGACTTACTACAAAATCTTATCTCATTGTCCACAAACATACATTTACCAACGACACAAATTATTGAGTTACTGTGGAAAAACATTATTAGTTGATTATTATTATTCAATTCTTTCCTGTTTTTTTAATGTATTTATTATTATTCTTTTTAATGTTTTCAGTTCTTTTATTTATTTATTTAAGTTTGGTGGGATGATTATTTTAGGTATTTGTTGGTATTGTAGTATTTGTGGGATTTGTAATTAAAGTTTTATTTCCATACAACTTTTTATAAATGGCAGAATGTTTCACTTTCTATTTTTCAATGATTGTCAATTTTCCATTATTTTTTTGTTAGTCCTTGTAGTTAAAGGTTTTCCTATTGCTTTTACAAGATGTAGGCCTATTTTTCAGGTTTCATGTGGCTGAAGTGTCTTGCTGAAGGATGACATTTCCCCCAGCCGTCCCACTGTGGCACCAGATTTTTGGGTCTGTCAGATTCAAGTTGATCTTTTTGGAGTTTCTTCCAAAGTTTCTGGTATTTTTTGCAGATCTTCCGCCAAAATCTTTCTGGGTTTCCGCAGTTGAAATATCTTCTTCCGTATGTTCAAAAAATAGGAAATAATTCTTCTCTCAGCCCTCAATATCATGATCAAACTACAGCCTGTAAAACCAGAAAACAGGTCTTCTCTGCAATTGTAAAGGTCACTTGCAGAAATAAACTCCCCCATAAAACCCTATTCAACTCAACTAAATCCATCGCCAAAGTTGTCTTTAGTCATAATTTTCCAGGCGTGACACATGCTATAATTCTCCCCGACCAGTAGCTGTTGTTATTTTTCCAACACTAGCGTTTTCTTGTAGCCTTCTTTTGCCCTCATGGCTTTATTTGAACGAATTAGTGAGTAACCTATAATTTACCAACAACATCAGAGACCGTACGAAGAACCCACCACGGCTTTTCATGTAAAACGGGGGCTGGGACACGTGAGTCGGAGGAGAATACTGTTTAGTCATTTCCAAGCTGAAAATAATGAACCGTACTTTAAAGAGACAGAGAGGGTGTAGACTATAAACAATGAGAGACACCAGGAAAGACTTGCTGAATGGAAATGTCTTAAAATGGCACTGCTGGTACACTTTTGAATTTCTTTTTATAAGACATGGATGAATTGGGCTCACACGCTTCCATGGCACTTGCTTTGAGTCTTTTGTCAGCACTTTAGCTCAAGGCTAAACAATATAACAATATTATGCCAACATCTGCCGAGGTCAGACTCCAGCCTGCGTTCAAAAAACATAGATTGACGTTGGATTGCAGTTCAGTACACCCCCCCACACACACACCACACACTATAAGTTCACCCACAGCATTATTTTTCATTTTTCCATGCTGTAATGTCATTTTTAGGACTATAATGTTATGTTATACACGTATACAACCCTAACGCGTCAAATTCCAGCAATATATCATTAATAAGACCATGTTTCATATTTTAATTAGCAAAAATGCCCTATAAATCACAAAAATGTAAAAACGTAAAATGTTTTTGTTTTTCCCAAATGCTGAAATTCCAGTGCGCCATCCCTCAAGATTGTATATGACTAAAAGTTTCCAAATGTTTCTCAAACCAGATAAAAGTTTCTATCCGTTATATTTTTTCAGATATGTATGTTTTATGAATAGCCTATTAATAACATTTAATTTTCTGAAACTGAATACAAATTTATCAATTGGTAAAAGTTCAAAATACATTTTTTAGAGTCACAAATACACAGCAATGACGTTAAAATCGCATTATTCCAACGGATTTTATGTCTGCTCATTTTGAAATATTTTTGGGAAACATAGGCAACAGAAAACAATGCAGACGGAGGTCATGTCCTTTTTAAAGATAATTTATGTGGAGAAAAATACTATTTTTCATATATTTATTGGTTTATTTTCTGGAAGTTGCTAAAAATAAATCCAAAAATGGGATCACATGCACTCCCGTATAAGTCAGATAGAGTTACTATGCAGTTAACATGTCTTCAATAAGTGGAAAAGAAATAAAGTCTGTGTATCGTTCACTCTTCAGTCAGTTACTTCTATGTTCACAGCTTCTCTTCGACAGCTACAACGATTACTACTGACATGGTCACACACACAGCCACACGAGCAGAGAGGGTCCATGTGCCCAGTGACATAACAACATTATGTAACAACATCAATGACCCTCCAGCTTTTAGGACCACATTATGATTGAAAATGTTCCTGATTATGGACAGCATCAGTGACAGACTGATGCACTGCAGGTCTTTCCTCCCTGATACTGTCACTGTACAATGAACATGCCTGCTGCCTGTACATGCGTCACCCACCTGCTGTATGTGTGCAATACTGGAACAGAATGTCAGTCAGCACTGGTACAATACACCCAAGTCACTTCTATCTATTGTCATTGCTACTTATTGTACATGATCATTTTATCGCACAGTTTTGCACAGTTGTTGTGTCTTGATTAATTGTTTTATAGTCTTTGTGTAGTATTTTACAAAATGTTGTGTTGCTGTTTTTTTTTCACAACATAAAACAACTTAATGTTTTATTTCTGTTGTTCTTGTACTTGGAGCTGCAACACTGCAAAGTGTGGATCTACTTCACGTAATTAACTTTTTAAGCAGACGAATGTGTGTGTGTGAATGTACGGGCATGTATATGTGACTGTCTGTGGGGGGTCTGGTTGTGTGGGGTCCGGTGGTTGTGGGGGAGGTTGGGTGGGAAATGTCATGTGTTTTTGATGCACTGTAAAGCACTCTGTGTTACATTTTATGTATGAAAAGTGCTTTATAAATAAAGTTTGACTTGATTTGATAAAAGTACATCAAAAGTCAAGTTGAGTAGTTTTTATAAACAGGTTGGTTCAGTTTGTGGTGTTGTTTTAACATTATTGATTCAATTAGCATTAGCTTCAAGACAGAAACACCACCTTTTAGAAAACACAGGTTAAAGTATTTGTACCGTGCGTGTAGGTCTTAACATGCTGCCAGTGATTATCCAGCTGTTACTAGCTCTCCTATTAATTTAGGAGGAAGTAAAGCTTGACATGTTTACAACCACCAGAACTAGCTGGTCAGTTTTGTGAAAAAGGTCTATTGTTTGAAAAAGTAAACTCCTTTTACAGAAAATGCACTAACCTTTATGTCGTTGCAACTTTGTGCCTGTTGCCCAGAACTGACCCTGCTTTATGTTCTGTTTTGGCATAACATTTTTGTGCATGAATGGCATAAAATGTTTTTCTTAAATTTCATATCAGAGCCTTAAAGTAACTTCAATTTTAGATGCAACAGGTGAATACAAATCTGCTTTAACCACACACCACTGCTTTGCTCTGGGTAAAGAATCATACTGGAAAAACGCCTGTCTTTCGTTATCCCAGAGGCTTCCTGACAGTCGCAGTAAACGCTGGCCCTCTGAAAGGTCACCCTGTTTGTGCCCCCCGGGGCCTCCTCTAATAAATATTAATACTGTACCGACTGGGGCCCCTGACTCTTAACTAGGGGTGTGTATGGAAGGTTACGATTTAACACTCCTCCACTGTGGGGCCATGGGAAAAGCTGGGTCAACCTTGAAAAACCTGGCCCTTCACTTCAGGCATGTGGATCTTTTTAGCCTCAAGCGACTCTGATAGCTTTGATTGCTTCCAAACTCCAATATCGCCTCTCCAGTTGAATAACTAGAAATAGTAAATCTCTCCAAATGATTGATTACACTCCAGGCGCTCCAAACAGTCAATGCACCCAGCTGGGCTAATAATGCAGCCTATAGCAGGGCCTTGTTTATCAGCCAGGCTCAGACGACTTAGGTAACAGAGTTATATAATGGCCCAAAGGTTTACAGACTATATCATATCACCTCTGCCCACTTCCCCATAAGGTCCACATCACAGTGCTCACCAGCCACATTCTCACACAAGAAGTGCCGGCAACATCTGGTCGTCTGCTGATTTCAACCGCAGCCAAATCATATCCAGACATGAGCCACTGTTTTGGTTTAAGACTCTTGAGAGTTTCAGAGAAGAATGTCTATTAGCATTAGTAACATTGTATTACTATTTACAATTTAAGGTAAATGCTTACAGATATTCCCAAAAGGGAGTGAACAGATTCACAAGTGATATATCCTAGAAGTAGAGCCGATCTAATTAATTACACCGTTTTCAAACCAAGAATGGATATTCTATATGGATACATTTTTGGACGTGTTTAAACCTGCTTTTTCAGATGGAAAAATGGGAGACTGCCAAGGTGCAGTCAATCCTTGCACCGCTTACACTGAATCCAGTATGGATGTGGATCGGGACCTGCATCCACAGATTGTTTGTTACACCAACTCTGGTTTACTGTATGTACTGTCTGTATCTGTAAGTGCACACAGATTCACAGAACAGTGTTAGCAGAACACACATCTAATGACCTGAAAATGACACCAGACCTGCGCGGCTCCCCAACCGACGGACGCGGAGCACCGAGGTCCGTGTAACAGGGCACATTGATTTTAAACTCCTTCTATGTCTTGAGACTTAAGAGCCGCACCTGGGGTTATGGCTCTTCCTTCATTATTAGATGCAGACAGCGTACAGCGGTCTGATTTTGTCACAAAGTGCTGCTTTTTACTGCATGCTCTTTGGGGGTAAACACAAAATTTACTAATTTACATGAACAAAGTTTTGTACCCTGCTGTAAGAAAGGAGGACCATGGACCATTACAAAGAAAAAAAAGTGTCACAATGGTATTGAAATAAAATAAGATTTTTGAATGCAACACCAACTCTAGTCATAGAATCACTAGAATGTATTTATACTGTGAAATAGAACTTTGTTCAATAAAAATGTAATTACCTTCCAGTGTAATCACATTGAGCTAATTAGATATCTCAGCATTGCACTTAATTGAAATTACCTGTGATTTACACAATTACCATTGAAATGTTGTCTCCTTGAATTGCATGTCACAAACTGACACAAAATCCTAATCACATACAACTTAAATGTGTATTTGTTCAAACAATTAAAGTGCTATTCAAATAAGTATTTAATGCAAGTTTTTGGAGGGTTTATGAGGCGATGATACACTTGCCACTTTGAGATGCTGTGGAAAGGCAAGTCATACAAGTCTAAAACATTGATGGTGGTGAGGGGATGTTTTTTTAAATACACATTATATTCAGGATATGTATTGCCTGCAAGGAGGGACAGTGTTGTTGACTTGACATTTAGCTCTTCTCCAACGTACCATGAGACCACTCTGATCAGAAGTTGCTAGAGAAAACCATTAGCTAAATAAGCTGAAGAAGAGCTAGTCCATAACAGGCATGATGAGAGTCAAAGTGGGTTGACTTCAAGAAAGACCAAGTGAAAAAGAATAATTTAGTGCTGTGTCTCAAGAGAAAGGTACACTTTAGAATGGAACCACTTGAACATCATTATTAGAACTCAGATGCTATTATGAGGGTTGCATATGGATACCTTTATATCATTATCATTTTCATCATCATCACTGTTTAAAATACTTACTAAACATTACAAGAAACAGATTCAAACAGTCTGACAACAATGCATTTCAGACAAATTCCAATCCAAACAGACCAATTACTGAGCAAGCCAAAATGGATTAGAGTACCACATGTTCTGATGCTAAATGCATCTGACTAAGTACACATCTGGACACACGACAATTTTCCCATTTATCATCCACTTCAGGGCCAGCCATCACTTCATAATATCCAGTATGATTAAGAAATATTTTATCATTTTTGGAACAGCTTTAATCAAATGTGGATTATTTATCTCCAGCACTACCTCTGACTTGAATCTGCGAGTCTTGTTTTCCTGCACTAAACTGTGTGTGTCTCACTGATCTCTTTTCTTTGGCAGCAATGATATTTCTTTATGATATATGGCTTAGCAGGTAATGGCATCAGGGCTCCCACTGCGATGGATCGCTATAAGGCAGGGGCTTCAATTCGACGTGCTGAAAGTTAGAAAAAGTAACATTTGATGCTCAGATGGGAATGGACAAGTCTGCTGCTGTTTCCATCAAAACCCCTAGGGCTTGTTTATAAGCATGTGTGAATACCTGGTTACATTTACACACATGTTTTACTCTGGTAACTTTCTTATTAACATTTAATTTTACTTTCAATGTTGAATATTCAAAGTTATTAAAATAGTTCTATTTAAAAAAAAACAATATTTGGTTTTAAGGTGGACTTTATCTTACCTTATCTTGGGAAAAGGTCCACCACCTATGGAGATTTGCAATAAAAACTATAGGCAAAAACCTATGTTTTTGTAAAAATGTATCCTTAAACACCTCTATATATTATATAATCTATAAGTTTCCAAAGGCAAATGCCTCATGTTGTAAATTGCCTAAATATTTTATAGATTGTGTTTCTTTTGACCTCATGAAATGGGGATGAGACTTGAGGAAAGAAAATGTGTCAGAGCTAGAGTTGAACGCCGCAGCCTTCCCACATGGTAGGTATGTGTGCTGTCGTGGTACAACTTCTTGCTTAAGGTAAACTGCATTAAACCAGATCTTTATACATCGGGCTACTAACACAAAGACTTAAGTGGGCTAACTTCTATCACATGGTAACACAAACAGCCAGGAAAAACTTGGTCCATGGTTCAAGTAAAGGGAAAATTTGTGTAAAACCCTGATGGTGATGAGGTAAAACAATCAATTAAGCAAGCAGTTATGGATCTAACGCTGTAGTAATAACTGTGACATTTTCATAAGCACAAAATCTGCTACGCTACTCACTCGGCCAGTAGAGTTACAGCAGCTACAAATCGATGAGGACAGCCCATGAAAGATTTTCCATTTGCTCCCTAATGACTGAGACTTTCATGGCTTACAGAGCAATGGGGAAATACCACAAACACACACTTACAACAGGTTTGTGGAAAACAAAATGTCACATGTCATCTTCACAAGACACAAACGAGGCCATTTTAGCATCAAGGCAGCTAGCAAAACAATGGCCTGAAGAATACCGAAGGCTATATGAGCAGTTACCCTGTTACCCCAGTTGGGTAGACATTTAAATTACATTATCTAACTTTTTTGTTATTTGTGAGTGAACTTTTTCCCATGAAATATATTATAAAACCAGTATCTTACAAAATCAGACCTCTGTGTGCTGAGTGCTGATCACATCTAATAACAAAACATTTTACTGATAACAAACCTGCCAGAAAAAGCTGCCTGATCGCCATATGATGCACTGCAATAAAAGCTGCTGGCTGTGCATTGCTTGGCTTACCTGCTGAAAATTCCAAAAATGTTCTATAGATGTGAATGAGAAAACACTTATTTCTCTTTTTTCTCCTTTCCAATATGATCTATTCAAATGGTGTTCAAAATTAGGCTAGGGATTGCACATTATGGTTTGTAAATCAATACATGGTGCTATTGCTAGCTAGGCTTGTTTAGAACACTGAGGCTAACATGGGTTCTGTGAGCACTTCGTACCCTTGACCCTCTTAAAAAGTCATGTTTGGAACCGTCACAGACTGCTGAACATATGTAGCAAGATGCAGTCTGCATTTACTCCACCTGGCAGTTGTGGTCATACTGTGGGTCGTGCTCGGCACTCCAGGTAATTAAAACGATAACTGTTTCTTAACAATTTCAAGATTTAGTTCCGAATCCAGTCTCTTGTGATGCAGCCGCGGGTCCGGGGAGTGCTTTTGTGTGCATGCTCAAGTGTGGTCACTGTAGACCGGGTGTGTGGGTCCTGATAGTCCAGTGAGCAGAGCATTATGTCCCGAAGGCGGATCTTCGTGCAGTATGTTTGTCACTGGGCACTGTGCACAGAGGAGATGATTAGAGCCCAGGTCCCTAACAATTTTTCCTTTTTAGATAGATGTGCAACAACATCACCACTGCTGCCTTTCTGTTATGGGATTAGACAAGCAGCTCATCCTGTTATGTGTTTTTGGCTTAAGGTGACGAAATCTCTTGCCGGCCATTGTTGTGAGAGAATGAGCTGTTCATCTTCACTTAACTGTGACACGTGAACTCTCTACGTTTGACTATTGTTTTAAAGGTAACCATCATGAAACATGCACTGTAATCAAATGTCAATGTAATGAAATGAAACTTAATACTATTTATCAGTGTTGCCAGATTTTACTGACCGTTTCAAGCCCAAAGTCTATGTAAAACCCGCCAAGATCAGTTAAAACTAGCCCTAATTATAAACTTTCCAAAAATACTATTTAAATGGCATACAAAGCACAGTTGCGACGGTAAAATCATAAGCAAACTGACAGCACACAACCAGATAAACATATGGAGGACAGTAGTGCTCTTAGCCCTCCTTATTTGGGAACTATACAATACCACCATCTAATTGTGCGCTTAAGTCCCATACAACCAGATAAACAAATAGATCGATCCATCTGAACTGCTTTTGATATTTTCAGAACACACATGTGACTGTGATTGTACACAAGATAAACTGGATTCTCAAATGGTTTCTATAAAACTGTACCTGTTAGTCCGACTTTGAAATCACATTCAAACCAAGTAATACCACGTGCTCTTCCACTGTATGGAAAAAAAATAACAAAGGTGAATTGCCAGGTTATTAACAAGTGACTGTTTGGCCTAATGTGATATAACTGACTTTGTGATGACTTTGACTGAAACATTTTTTAAAGAAAGTTTGCTTTTCAGGAGAGTTGAATTCAGTTTTTTTTAAATTAATCTCCTTCAGCAATAAGGCTGTAACAACATATATAACAACATATACTTTTTTCGAATGTAGGGTTTTTAAGTACCGAGTTCCTGACTAAACACAGCTAGCCAAGAGGTATGTGAGTCGGAAGATACAGTATGGGTTGGAGATATGGTTTGAAAATACAGCATGAAATGTGGTTTGACATTCATTAACATTCATGAGTCATACCAATTAACTGAGTCATATAATCACTTGGTGAACTTGATGACGGCTCTATTAAAAGAACAAAGTAACTTGCTCATCAAGACGCAATAAGTGATTAGTGAGAGGTGTACTTTGAAAGCACATTGCTATTTATCAACTGCACAAACAACTCAGTGATATCCCTCAGTCACAAATACCTGACTGCTACATGTTTCTATCTGCCACGGCCCTCCGTTCCTTCCTTCCCCATTGCACATTCATCCAGCATTTCTCCCATTGATCAAATATTTGCTCTGTGTGGGCCAAGGCCTGTTTATTTTTTGGAGTGCGATCGGAGCGGTGGTCGTTGCAGTGCAGTGGTTCAACAGTGCCGTCTCAGACTCCATGTGTTTGGCTTCGCGGCTGGGGCACAGAGGCCTGGGATGCGGGGGAAGGGGCTCTGAGCTGCACCGGTAACGTTTTGGCTACGCTCCCTTGCAACCAAACTGGGCCCTGACACTCAGCACACTGCTCCCATTCACGTAGAAACAGCTCGCAGTATAGAGTCCAGATTGTGCGGAGGCCTGGTGGCAATGCCAGGAATGCTTGAGTTCCCTGGGAAAAAAATGGTATTCGGTCGTGCGTGCTAGCTTTTCTTCCCGGCCCTCCTCCTTTGAAAGCGGTGTAGTCAGATGAAGAGGGATCACTAGGTGCACCGGGCGACCTGCTTCCGTTTTTCCTGCAGATTGTAGACTGCTGGGCCGTGAGCTCGGGCCTCCCAGCCAGAGGAATCCTGACGAGAGCTACTGCCTTCCATTCTGGTATTTCCTGACCCAGTCCCCTATCCCCAGTGGCCCATTCACTGTTATACTAAAACCTGAAGCTAAATGGAGATGTGTGCTATAACAGCCATCTTTAACCATGCATTCCTTTTGACGGGCTATTTCAAGTTGGACGGATCAATTGGACATTCAGTGGGGCTGACCATAAAGGTTTCTAATCCAATCCGCAAGTAAATGAAGCTTCTGGTTTATTAGCTTATATGACCGCTAAGTGCTAAACATGAAAAATAATTCTCCCTTAGGAGTGGTAGTTCTTGAATACTCCTGAACTCAAATCCATCTGAAAATATAAGTAATGGTAAAAGTATGCTTTGAGTTATGGTTACTGAAATTACCATAATATCAAAGAGGTGAGCATTTTTCTTGCTGATTTAGTAATACAAACCATAAAAACTAAAAAAGCCCCAGTACGTAGTTTTTTAGCAAAAAAAAAAAAAAAAAAAAAAATATATATATATATATATATATATATATATATATATATATATATATAGAGAGAGAGAGAGAGAGAGAGAGAGAATAAAGCTTTTTTCTTTAAAACATATGGATATAAGTCTGTTACCTCATCCACGCCCCTTCCGGTAACTACTCTATTTAAGCTTCCCGGTCACACATACCAGCGTTTGTTGTTTCGTGCCCCTCCATCCCACCGTCTTCTAATTATTCTGTCTTATCTCCTGGTCGGGGGGTATCGAGGCCCGGGAGCCTGCAGCCCTCATCGCTAGAAGCCCCAAAACTGCATTTATCATCTACTCTCATGCATTTTATCGTTGTTCTCCCTCGCAATAAACTTTCTGCATCCAAGCTTGAGGTTGTGGTCCTTGCTAGTGAACCTTTCTGTGAGTGAACGTGCATCTCCACAATCTTGACTCCTTGTCAAACCTAACTCATAGACAGGTTTGTCTCTGTGCAAATGATGTCAGAAGTATAGCTTTATCATTCTAATTCCATAGAATTATGCAGGTGACTATCCATCTCCAGAAAGTTATATCCTGTTGCTTTAAAAAGATGTTTTTTGTTTTTTTTAAAATATGCATCTACTGCACTGTGTCTTTTATTGCTTGTGTTTTGATGATTGCTCTGATAATCCAAACAGATTGAGATGCAGACAGCACACAACAGTCTTATTTTGACCTCAACAGTATACTGTATCTGTACTGTGGCAAAACTAATGCCCAAATAATTGCATAAAAATGTGTATGTACAGGTGTTTTATTTTTAAAAATACCCTGTGTTGCTTCAATGCCTAGATAGATATGCTTAATTCCATACTGTGGAGCACTGCAGACAAAGCAATAACATCTCCATGAAGACACTTCAAAGGTTACGTAGTGCTTCTTTAGGGAAATGTGTGTTTATAAAGATGAATCTAATTCTGATACTGATACAAATGGATTTATATGGATTTTGGCAAGCACTGTGATTGCTCTGATTTAGGTTTTCCACAGGTGGTCCATGGTTTCTGCAACAAAACATTTTGCCAGTCATGTTAAAGCACCCACATGTCTGTATTGTCCTCCTCCAGACAAATTGTCATCCATCATTTTCTCATATTATCAAATTCAGTGACCAACAAAGTGTTTAAACTGTTCCCCATGTGCACGTTCTTTGGTCCATGTTCAGCTTACAGATATCTGCTAATTCAATACATTCATGAAACTAATAAAACAGAGGAAGCCATTTGAGCTGAAAAGTATGAAAAATCTTCTATGGGGCAAACATAAATCTACAGGCACTGTCAGCGAAAGTGGCTTTCTTAAAAATCTGCAGCGGTAGTTTCAGTTTCCAATACGATAAGCTGGAAAATCCATTCTATTTATTTAAACGGCTTCTCAAGTGGCAGGCTTTGGTGCACTGATACCTTACACGTTCATAAACAAGAGACTGGATCCAAGTTGGGTGCTTTACAGAGCCACGCAACATCATAAACCTGATTACTACAACATTTGCTCGCCTTCACACTTCAACAAACGCAGGCATCAAGGGGCCAAGTGGAGAGTGTCCAAACCCATTTGCTGTATTGCGTTCTTTTTACTGCCCCGCTGCTAGAGAAAAGGTGATAATGTCCAGTACAACTTTGTAAAACTTTCAAGGAAACGGCCCCTGACAGTGGAGAGGTGGTGTGTGCCTCTTGAGTCTGGTTGTCGGGAGCTTGTGAAATTCTGTTTTCAGTGTGTCTCCACATGCCAAAGCAGCTCCCTGGGGTGAAATCGCATCACCTCTGCAGCTATAACATTCAGAGCTCTGTGTATCATCTAAACTGAAGGCCTTAAGTGTCAGACAGTTTGATGAGAATTGCAGTCCAACAGTAGCTGACAAATATTTAAGCCTGAAAAAGAAGTGCCAGTTGATAAACCCTGTTAGCAAAAGTCACATCATTTGCACGTCATACGCCTGTATATTGTAAATTGTGATTAGTGCCAACTCAGTAATGATTATAAAATCCAAATCAAGATAATGGTGGCAAAATTCACCTTACAACTGATAACATCTGATGTAAAATCTTTTAAAGATTAAGAGTACATATTTTGTATTCAGTTGTTTTTTTTTAATGTGTCATATGGTGGTGTTTCTACATTCAACACAGAGGTGTGTTTACAGTGGAATGGAGTGAATGAAATGAGCGTCTTGTGCCATTATCTGGACTTGTGGGAGCTCCTCATTGTGCAGGTTTCTGCAGCTGGCGTGAGAATCAGCACTGTTTATAAAATACAATGAACATGAAGAGTCGATTATGCCAGGTGAAGGCTACTCTTCTGTTGTACAGTGTTTGCAGCAGTTCAAAGTTACAGCCTCCTATTTATCCACGGCAATGAACGCTGTTCAGGCCAGAGCAGAGTGCTCTCACTGCTAACAACAACATGCTAACAGCACACAAGCATTCTTTGTGGTTAGCTGTCAATAAAATACTTTTGGATGCAGACAGCACACAGCAGTCTCATTTTGACCCCAAGAGCTGCTTTTACAGTATGTTTGTACTTGGGCAGAACGAATTACTAACTACATAAAAATGCAATTAGCCCCTTAAATTACAGGTGTTTTATTCTAGAAAATACATTGAAAAATATGCATTCTAACTGTGTCACCTCTCAACAGATTTGTTTATATAGGCACAATATTGTCACCACGTAAATAGATATGCTTAATGCTGTACTGTGGAACTGTCCAGGTGGAGCAATAACAGCTCCATGAAGACACTTGAATAGGTACATAATGCTTATTTAGGGAGATGTGTGCAAACGCAAATCTTCAACATTATTTGCAGTGCAAATTTGTACCTTCTTTTACTTTGTTATCACACGCCTTCAGCTGCTCCCTGCACTGTCCCTATACTTTCCATACGCTCCCCTGTGAGTGAAATCACGTGACCGGCTCTGACACATCTTTCACACATTGAACAAATTCCCGGTGACATTTTACTGGACTCCTGTGCTGAAGCGCCGCTATAAATGCTCCTGTCTGAATAAATCTGTCCACAGCCAACCCCGCAGTGACTAAAAGCAGGAAGCAAGAGCCTATATTTGAAGCGTATGGTCACAGAAGAGAGACTAGCTCCTCTGTCCCGCGCTCTAAACAGCACATCTCACAGTGTGGGACTCATGGACCCAGATATAAAATACTCACAGTTTGCTCAGAAACGCTGTCATTATGCTCAAAAGTGATACTTAGTGCAGTGGGATGAGGTGTTTACGGGCCAGCACAGGAAAAAGAAGAGCATTCTTCCATAAGTTTATAGCTAAAAAAGAAATGTTTATCTCATCAGCCGAAGGAAAATCTACACTAAAATGTCTATACATTACCAATATGTAATATCCCTAGTTTCAGAATTTTATTACCAAGCAACGGCTATATTATTTCTGTCTTGGGCAAAAAACACTGCATATAAAACGATTGGACACATCTTACTTTGAACATAAGTTGTAATGTCAAGATTCTCAATAGAGCAAAAAACAAAAGAAAGATTCCACAAAAACATGCAGGGCTACTGTATTCTCAACACATATCTTGGATGGGAGGTGAAAAATCTTCAGCTTCATTCAAACCATTAATGAAGTTTAACCTTTTTCTATCAAAAGTGCTCACTATTCACAGGTAGAAACAAACTGCTGGAGAAACTGCGGTTGCCAAGTGGCTCCCATTACCCTGTGTTTTTGCCCAAGGACAACTCTATGCTAGTAGTAGGGTTGCATAATATATCAAAAATTATTGTCATTGTGAAATTGGAGCGTGAGTTTTGCAAAGTTGCGCAATAATTTGTAATAGGCTCTATGCAAAGCGTTGTAGTGCTGCTTCTGTTTGACAAGCTTGTCTGTTTAACCTCTTCGCCTTAGTTCTATCCTTATAGGGTTTTCTCTTGTGCCATGTTAAAATAATGAATATTTAATGATTATGCAACAGACAAAAAGTCATGAGTGGACAATCAGAGACGACGTGTTAAAGTTTAATTTACAATGTAACCAAAACGTCTGTGTTCTGTGGTGTGTTTTTTTTCACTACCCAGTTCTGCCAAGACCTACTTAACATACCTGCACCCAGTCCTCATCTTAACCCCTGACACTAAGTGTAACGCTAAACTTAACCAAATCATCTGTTTCTAAACCTCACCCTTATCCGAACCCTAACCTTACCCTTATTGTTTGCGCGTTCATCCTCTTCCACTTTTCTGGGGCCGGGTTGCGGGGGCAGCAGTCTAAGCAGGGACTCCCAGACTTCCCTCACTCCAGACACTTCCTCCAGCTTTTGCGAGGGATCCCGACGCATTCCCAGGCCAGCAAAGAGACATCTTATTGTGAGAAAATATATTGTAAAACTAAATTTTTTTTGCAAGCACAGCCAACACAAAGAGGTGGTTGTGGGGTGGGGGAAAAAATCTCTAAACGCTATTGCTAAACTAAAATAAATTGAATTATTAAATTCGAAATAGTGCCACAGTTTTACTTCTTTGGTATATGACAACAATCAGCATGTTCTTAATTGTATTTTTTTTTTTTTTATCAATTATTTAATTTCCTATTTAAGTTTTAAGTTAACACCTGCCTTAATAAACACAAATGTTTACTCCAATACCACTCATAAGTTATTAAAGACGCTGTTTCTCATTATCCACCTGTGACTGGCCCAAAAAGGCGGCACAGAGCCTATTATTGTATGTATTATAATGCATTTGTCGGCTTTTCTTTCTCAGCACTACAGCAAAACACTTGTTGAAGTGTGAGGCAAAGAGTTTGAACCTAACTTAGCCCATGCAAGTTAGCACTTAGTTAATTAAGTTGCTAACTTAATTTATATATTGGAAAAAAAGAAAAAAAAACTGATATAAAACAGGAAGGAAAAAGTTGGTCTGGCAGTCTGGTTGAGAAAAGGTTGTAAATGGGATTGGAAAACTCTTAAAAATCAATATCTCGGATCACCTGAGAGATGGGAAGAAAACCTTGCTTTGCTCTTGATGCTACTTGTCTTGAAAATGGCAGAACTTCACAATTTACTGGAATCACCACCACCACGACCACTAATAGCCCGTCACTGTGGCTGGAACACACGGCAGAATTGCGGCGTGATCCTGTCTGACTGCGAATTATTCCAACTATACCTACACTCAGCACCAGTCGTGGGCTTAAATAGAAGCAAAGGGAGGATAAAAAACACTCTTGACTGGATTCTTTGCTGCTCCCCACCCTCCACCATACAGCACCACCACAGCTGTGTCCATCTCCTCCCGTTCAAAGCCTGACCCATCGAGCACACGGTGCCCACATCACAGCGCGCAGCCATTCCCCCTGCGGCTACATGCAAGCAACCTTCATCTGCTCCTAAGAAATAAATCTCTCATTAGTTTGTGTGCAAAGACCTCAGTCCCACCTTGAGGTCAAACGAGGCTGCTGTAGTCATGAACAGGTTTCCTTCTCTGTCCGCCAACAACAACACCACCCTCGCCATTAAGGAATACCGGAGTCTACACTGTGCAAACTTTTCACTGGATTTCAACAGGTAGTTTGGAATGATAAATAGAACTGGGCTCGCATTTTTTCTCTTCTTTTTTTGTGTGTGCCTCATTACGTCTTTGTATTTGCCAGACACAACAGTCAATGTTTTGGCTATTGCTAGCTTAAGGCAAGTGGAGCTGATAAAGGCGGTTAGCTTATCTGTAGAAGTATGGGAACCATCTCAGAAATGAAATGTGCAGAGATGTGTGAGATTTGGAAAATAATGAGATTCCTTTTAGCAGTAATGAGCTAGCTTTTGCCGCACAGCTGTTGCTAGCATTCAGCTGATTGTTCTACATTAAAGGACACATGTTCTGCTACAGTGACTTTTTTGAGCTTGTTCTAACAATCTTCCGTCACCAAAAACATACCTGGAGATGCATTCAACTGCATTCACGCCATTTTGAGGAATGATGATTGGAAAATCCTCTCCCCTCCGTCCGTCAAAACCTCTTGCTGCTGAACTCCCTCTATCAC
The DNA here is from genome assembly GCA_019453435.1 of Rhinogobius similis. NCBI lineage: Eukaryota > Metazoa > Chordata > Actinopteri > Gobiiformes > Gobiidae > Rhinogobius > Rhinogobius similis. The sequence goes on from CM033635.1 coordinate 26,467,028, forward strand.
TGTGTCTTGTTTCTTCTGCTGTTTTAAAACTCGTTCTGATCATTTCTGCTGTCTAAACACGACCGCTGCTAATATTAGCCTGATAATAGCGTGTGACACAGTGTCTTAAAATGATAACATAACTAAACTGTGTATAGCACTAGGCCCCATCTACTGGCTGCATACACTCAGTGTGTCAGGGCAGACAGCAGAGAAACATGGTAATTTATTGCATAATAAAAAATGTTTGGTTTAAAATGTAAGGTACTCAAGAGCATGTTTAAAGGCTTATAACAATATGTAAAATGCAGAATATTTTTCCTTTAAAGACGCTGATCCTGATTTTTATTGTTTTGAAACGTGAAAAACAGAACTAGTTTGTTTTAAAATCTTTACAGCAGTCACATGTATTGCTCACTTTATACAGTCCCAGCAACATCCTAAATATTCACTGTGATGCGTTTGTAAGCACTTCAACGAGTCCCTGAGCCTTCATGGTGAAGCTAACAAACATAAGCATGCTAACGGTGTACTTCCTGCTTCTCTTGTAAAACAAAACACTCTATAAATAGTTGCAGAGGAAGTGTTGTGGTCTCAAATAGATGCTTTTAAAAGGTATATGTACCAGGGCAAAACAAAATTTTACTTTAACTAATTGGGAGCAATAATATACAATAATAATGGCACGGTAGCGCAGCAATTAGCGCACTCACTTCACAGCAAGAAGGTCCTGGGTTCGACTCCTGGGCGGCACGGGGCCTCTCTGTGTGGAGTTTGCATGTTCTCCCTGTGTCTGCGCAGGTTTGCTCTGGTTTCCCCTACCTCTAAAAACATGTACAATGGACAAACATACATTAAATTAATTAGTTCTGTTTTTCACATTTCAAAAAGTAAAAATCAGGTACAGCTCCTTTAAATTGTAGACTATGAGATGTGTGTATTTATTTTTCTTCAACCTTTTTAACCATACCTTTAAGAGCTGTGATATTTGAACATGTTCATATTCTCTATGATGAATAAGAGCGGGTTTCTATTATCTGTTTCTCAATTGTTTCCTGTGTGAAGCAATTTATGAAAATATTGAGGCAAAGTTGTTCATAGCCATCACCGTCGCAGCAGCAGAATGACCACCTCATCCTCTCCATCCTCTCTGGTCAAATCCAGACTGAATTTCATACAGCTACACAAAAATGATACGTGTGTATAATAATGAACTCAACTTTTTCTTTTTTTTTTTTAATATAAGCAAAACAAAGCCCATGACACATCGAGAACATCATAATAATCAAGACATCTAAACATTTCAATCAGTCAAATTTGTCCATTTTCAATTTAAGTCTGGAATGTAATTTTCTTCTTTTTGTTAGAATGTCAGTTATAATTTCATCCCAGTCCTTGATTGTTGGTGCAGTTTGTGTCATCCATTTTTTTCGTAATGCTTTCTTTCCTGCTGGCATAAGTATGCTCCAAAGGTGTCCATTTATCGAGTCCATGGCAGGAGTTTAGAGACCAAAATACATAGTTCTGGAGTGGAATGCCAATACAGAAAACAGTCTCAGCCCATAATTTATGAGGACTGTTCCAAATAAAGTGATAATGGTGGGCCAGCTGGCATGCACAACTAAAACAACTCAAACACTAAAACTGAAAAAGCCTGTTAAACTGATAATAGATGGCAGTTTGGTGCAGTGTGGAGTTCACGCAGTGGCACGAACGACAAGTGCTCGGCAGGAAGTAGACAGAGGGCCCAGCGAGGGTGGCGGCTGGCGCTGGTGTCCATGGGTTTGGATGAAAAGTGGCAGTCTTTTTATAGCAGCTGTGCGTCCGGGCCGGGCGGGGTCAGCAGGTCTGAGTGTGTGGGAGTGTGGAGTCGCTCACATGCAGACAGACGGATGGACTGACAGGAACAGACTGAAGTAATGGGCCAAAAAGAGAGGGAAAAACTAAAACAGTTGTGCTTGTGTAACCTTTTATTTTCATTACTATGCGAGGGGAAAACAGTGTACAAAATGAAACGTTAGTTTTACTGAGAAAGCACTAGATCTTGGGATTGTTATGTTTTGAGTGTGTCACTGATAACCAGTATTTATCAGCCTTTGAGATGTATGAATTATTTCACTTCCAGCGTCAAGTAGTCTGGTCAGACAAACCAAAATGTTGTTACAAGGTTTAAGCTCTGAATTAATTGGTACAGAATTAATTGGCTTTAAGGTGAGAAACTGCAGGGGAAAGAATCTTAATTTCAAAGATATCAATTTGAAACTTCTGTAGTTTACTCATACAAATGTAAGATAAAATGTGTTACTTTTTCATCATGTGAGTAAAAACAACCAAAATGTTACATATTTTCAGACATTTAAATCTGAAAAATGGACAGAACCAGGTTTACATTTCTCGTTTGGTACCCATATTAGTTACAAAAACATTTACTGGGAGGATTGGATTTCCTATTTAGTTAAAGTTTGACTAGATCAAACCTAAAATTGGCTTAAAAATTAAAATATTACTTATATTTTTGGGCTTTAATAAATCAGGTTTGGAATCAGATAGAACAAATCCTTCTGCACATTCCGTCAAAATCGTGTGAAGAGATCGAGATTGTAAGGTCTGGTGTGTGTAGGAGCTACTTTAAGGGCTGATCTTTATGTCTCTGTGGGAGAAAAATGCATTAGAAAACAGTCTTTGAAGTTACAACATCCCGAGAAATATGGATGGAGTGAATTAAATGAAGTAATAAAACATCTTTATGACTCCATGAGTAAAACTGATGACACTGCATATGGTCATTAGAGCATTAGTGACAAAGCTAACTAAAAATAATATTAATAGTTTGTATTGTTATAGTAACATTTAATCTAATTTTCAAATTAAAGTACAGATAGAGGACTAGATTTCAGTTACAGAATTCTCTGTAGGAGAACAGAGAAAGACAATGACTGGAATCAAAAGCCTTTCAATGTGGATGTCAGGATGTGGTCCCATTCCAGGACTCCTCTCCAGTCACTCTCTCCCATCTGCCTTCAGCTCTGACTGCCTTAAACAGCTGAAGTCCAGCTATTGTGATTTAATACAGACACCGTCATCTGGCCCGGGAGTTTTCCTTTTCCGATGGTTGCCGCATAAGAGATGACCCAGGCCTGTTACATAGCTCCCTTAGACTGAAGAGAGAGGAAGACCAAAGCACCAGGTGGGCCTTGTGATCCAGAAAAATATTAAACAATAAACGTAACACGTGCATTTCACAAGCTTGATATATTTTAATGGTTAGCAATGATAGTATAACCAAGGCTTGGGGGTTTTGGCTAAACCCCCAAGCATATCTTTGGCTCAGACAGTTGGAAATGAACAATCCCAAATCATGCCTGACTGACGTTTCAATTTTAAAATTTGAAAAGACTAAACTATTTTTGAACACCTGTTTTTCGCCCCGCAAATTTCTTACAAGAATCTGTCAGTGAAGATTGGTGGACAGATTAAAACAACCTTTGAATGTTTAGCAAACTACAGTGTACACCCAATAGATGGGTTTGGCAAGAACATTAACTTACAATGTCTTCAAAGTTGAGGCAACACATCCATGCTGAATGTGAACGTTAAGAGGTCAAAGGTAAGCTGATGGACTGAAGGATATGACCAGTGTTTGACCTCTGTGTAGTTCATGTCAACCAGGAGAACTTAGTGGGAATAGATCAGTTTTCAAACAGAAAGTGAGCAGGGTCAACTTCAGAGGAAACTACTTTGAAACTACTACTTTGAACTTTTTTATCATATATTTTTATCATTTCAGTACATTTATGTTGAGCAACATCATCATTACTACTTCAGACAAGACAAACACAAACAAGCATAAACTTAGTCCATGAAGGCAAGGCAGCAATGACCTAGTAGCTTGTCCAAAACCTCACGTGACCGAAGGAATAAAAGCTTAGCTCACATGTATATCCCAAATAGACCAGCACAGTGCTACTGTTTGACTTACTGAAGTCTACAACTGGTCACACCGCGAACCCCACAGCATAACCATTATATTTACAATAACTCGTCACACAATCATTCAAGAAACACAATTCTGTGTAAATAGTTTACTCGCATACATTCCCTGTGCTTACCAGGTGCGGCTCTTGGTTTTTGGCAGCAGAGCTAAAGTAGCAGCACGCTGACTTATCGCCATCGTGCTCCCTAGACTCTGCTGGCCTTACACCCTGTTGTGCTACTCTATCTGGACTTGGCAGCTGCTATTGTGCTGTGGGTGTCCGGTGAGGCAATGTACCTTTAAAAGAGTTTGTTTCTTGGTGGTGCTTTGGCTGAATAGGGACAAAGAAGAAGCCTGGGAACTGAAACGCAGTAGGCAGCCACTAGTGGAAATCCTAGAGCTGTGATCTGCTCCCAAGTCGCCGGTCTTGTTTTTGTCATTACACTGCCCTATAATGTAGCGAGGCCTTCCCACTAAGAGGCTTCTATGGTCGGCTTGTGCTTGCGAAGGGTAAAGCAGGACAAGTTTTTTTTCTTGCAGTGGTTACATGGACATGATTAACGGACTCACTGACGGACGAGCAAGCCAGTATGCAGGTCCATGAAAAGTATATATCCAAAAAAATCTCTATTCTTCTGCCAAGAGTTGAAGAATGAATTATGATTTACTTGCTGCAGCAATGGGTTGTATTTTGCTAGTTCAAAAGGCCCGATGTCTTGTGCACTGCTGTTTTCATGTGTGGGCACTTACAGGCTTGACTTCAGTCCTACAGTTGACAGACAAAATACATGTGCATAGCCTCGACATGAACCCAAAAAACCTGTAGACTTTGGCAAACACTGTGACGTGGGGTTATTGTCAAGTCTCTATGGGTAGACTATGTGAAAATATTGTCAACAACTTAGAAACTAATATTTTACATTTGAAGCATATAATTGGACAGCACACTTGCTTCACAGCTAAAAGGTTCAGGTCCGTGTGGGGTGGATGGATGGGTCAACCAATAAAGTATGAGAGTTCAATTTTCAACATTTCATAGAAAATTAAAGCATGTTATTTCTCATCTGTTTCATGACACTAAACGTGTAGGTCCAATTAAATGTTTGTTGTTATCCTATTAAAACCCACCTCATTTTGGCAGTTTTTCTCAAAATGTACATACCCAAATGAGTGAAACACATCCTGCAGTACACCTGTTCAAACACATCCCAAGAGTTTTGTTTTTTTTTGGTCTCGAAAAAAAAAAAAGAGAAAATAAAAATGTCTTCCTTAAGACATACTTCATGCTGTGCAATTGAAACTGACCACAGCAGCTGTCCACCTTGTTGGCAGCTTTTTGTATGTAATAACCCCAATCAGAACAAGCGGTCCTTATCTGTGCCAAATGTGCCAAACTGCTTTACATGCATTTTGCCACTCTAATGACCCTAAAAAACACATTTGGTGACTATAAATATTCCTCTGGAAAACCTGGATCGAAAATTGCAGGGATAGGCTCGTTGTGAAGCTAAGACTCAGAAAAAAACGAACAAACCCAATTAAGAATACGCGTTTACGGATGGATATCTACAAATTGTTAATATTATTTGAAATAACAACTGGATATTCTTATTTTGTGGACTATGATGGCCAGAAAGAGTGCACACACTTCTCGGTTGGATTTTGTTTGCGTCTGGAGAAGCCAACGAAAGGTAAGAAATGAGAGATGAACAGTTTGGTTAGCTTACAAGTTTTTGGAAGGGGTTTTAGCGAGTATTGAACATTATGGGTGTTCAGTGGAGAGGTTTTTTTTAATGAATGATGCATGTGTAAAAACCAGTGGGCGAGGCTACCGCGCTCAAATTGAGCCGCCGACTGTAGGCTGCCATGTTTGCAATCTGCTGCTGACCGCTAGGGGCTGGCTGCGGAAGTAGAATTATTCAATGCAAGTCAATGGGGAGTTGGGCGTCTCAAAACCTACTTCAGAGCCTGGCTCAAAAATACGGCTTTGGTCTCAACGTTAGCTCACGGCTCTGTGACAACACTGAGGGGTGAATTTTTGAACCAGGCAAGGTTTGCCCGCTGTGATTTTTAAAGTTCTTGCAGAAGGCGGGCTTCTGGCGCGGAAATGTCAGGGCGCACAGCCATTCACCTCACAGTGGCGGTAACCATAGAGCAACCTTGCCGCGTCGTCAACAAAAGGCCGCCCCAAAGTCGCCCTCCCCGCCTCCCCACCGGGAGGGTGGTGAGCTAACCCGCGGCCATTTTGAATTCTCCATGACTGAGCCGCATTTTCATGAATGGGGCGGAGCGACGACAGTCTGTCCATTATTTTTTATGTCTATGGTAAAAACACTGAAAAAGTCCCTAATTAGGGACGGTGGGATTTAACATTTTACAACGGTTATAGTAAAAAGTAGAACAGTGTAATGCCTGCTGGCTGTGTATACTGCACAAATTAATGCTCTTACCAGTGAGCTCAGGTTTAATTCTGCTCTGGCTGGACTGGCCTTTTGCATGTCATTAGCCTACTCCGTTTACCTCCTTTTCCTTCGCTGATTTTCTTCTGAGAAGAGTTGGACTCGCTGCTACAAGCTACACAAAACTAGTTTGTTTTGTGGCTAGTTTGAGGTACTGCAGTGCAATCCTCCTAAAGCTCAGAAAGGATTTTCCCATTTAAAACACAATGTAAAAAAAATAAAAAAATAATAATAAGACTTTAGTTTAGTTTAATTGCACTAGGTCACAAGCTTTTTTTCTCAAATCCTTTAATACCTTGTTGTCTAGCATAGCTGATTGGTCAGAATAATTTTCTACACAAACAGAAACATCAGCAGAATAGGGGCCTCGGTAGTGCACATGGCTGGCCAAAGCAAAACCAGCACAGAAGTCACCAATGAAAATAGCTGGATGCTGTATTAAGTAGCCAATCATTATATTTTGTATCTGCATGCTTAAATGTCATTGTGAGCCTTTGTTGATAAATCCATAGCTTTTGTTTGGGATACAGCAACTTGATGGTTTCCCATGAGATTACCATTGGTGGAGCTTGATTATTCCGAACAAAAAAAAATGTTATTTTTCCATCATGCATTAATAGATTATAGCCATGACTTTTTCTGGTGTCTGCTTTCTTTTCCTTTTAGTACTTTTAGTAGAATTATTCAAGGCATATTAAGTATATTAAGGTCTATTAAAACTGTAGTATCAAGAAGTCAAACAGAGGTTTAGGAGGACTTTTCACTGGAAACGGTCATGTCAAATCTTCATGTGAACTTTGCGTCTTATCTTTAACTTGTTCTTGGGAAACCAGCACTTCATTAGGGAGTGTTGAGTCATGAATACATGTGCTTGTCGAAGCCAGCAATAAAAAGGATACATATTATTTATCTGGAGAACATGTTACATCAACATTTATTAGTTTGTAAAATTATATTAAAACGTTATATGAGTTGTAACATAAAATCATGAATCAATGTCACTCAACAAACTGAAAAAGCCAAATTAATCAACACGTTTGATTTGGTATGAATCTTGTCAGCACTGGTTTATGTAAAGAAATGAACTCATGTGTTTCATGCTTCTACAGAGCCCCCAGGGCGACATCAAGGAAATCAAAATTAATCAATGTGCTGAATGGAGAGGCAAAGGTCTGAGTTGCTGAGCAGTGAGCAGGCTCACTCAGGCTGTGCAGGTGAGGCAGCGTGGCTGAAACTTCACTATAGCTTCTCTTCACCATAAGAGTTCCTCCAGCATCGACTCACCACAACACACGGGCAAAGGGAATAAACTTGGCATAGTCACGACTGTGCATAATAATCTCATCACTGTGACCTTGTATTTGGACATGTTCAGTTTATTATACATTATAACATGCAGAGTATCTTAAAGGCTTTTGAGCAGGGCACACAAAGCACAATAGCCCATGCCATGGGCTGAAGTTTGGCTTACTCAGAATGGGAAAACTTTCTCAAAGCCCTGCTGCTAAACAGGGAGTACTGGTCTGCCAGTAACACGGCAGACCCGACTTCTCCTCTCACCTACACCTATTCACCTTATTCCGCCCCGCTCATTTTTGCCGCTTTTTGCCACAGATACGCACTTTTGTTGTAAACGCACTTCCGTTTGACGAGAACTCCGTTAAAGCTAATGACGAACGAGGGAAAAGTCTTGCCGCTAAAATGTTACATAAAGTAGGTTGAGTTGTGTAAAATGTTTAATGAACACGAAGGCCAGCACTCCACTGGTGTAACACTCAGAGGACTCGACTCGTCTCATGTCTAAGCCTATCGCACTTGTGTGAGTGTGACAGCTATATGAGTAATTGAGTAATTTGCATTATGTTTCAAGCAAAACTTGTGTTGTCCAGTCATGGGAAAATATTAATTTTGCAAAGACAAAATAAACATCCACAATAATTATCCAAACAAAGTGAGACTGAGCGTCTCAGTGTGCTTCTCTCAGTGTCTCACTTCTAATATGAAAAATCCACGCGCCCAAAGGACTGAACACTGGCCTTTTGCTTGCAGTCCTTCTGCTCCGTTTGATACAATATCTTGTTTCCTCAAGGTAATTATCTACTTCCCTCAAGATAATATCTTAATATTATCTCATGTTCATTTTGGGGGCTCATTACTTTTCACACATCATCGTCAAAGATTCAAACGTTTAAGTGTAGTCCATTGCAAATGAATTGGACCAGACAGACACCGACCACAATCACATCTGAACAATATCAATATTAAGGTTGTAGGTACATCAAAAAGGCTTTCATTATTTCCAATATTGTGTGCTTCAGGTGATGCCAGTAGTCATCAAATGAAACTGTAATAACATGGACATTCAGAGAGCAAGAAACCTTTAGCAAATCGTATTTCCATGTCCTCCACCCTTTGTATGAATGAGTTCTAAAGGACAAGATCCAAGAAAGCCTCGACGATGGAAAGAACAGGTGAGCCATCCGTCTGAAGGATTCTCTGTGGCAGCACTTGAAACAACAATTAGACATTTTATTTCAAACAATTCAGTCTTTGTGAAAGAGTCCAACTTTATTTTCTTTTTTATATCAGTTTGCGTTTTTCCACACAAATAGTAGAGGTGTAGAAGAGAGGCTGACAGGTGCTGACAGAGGATGTTTTGCAGTTCACACACTACTCTTCTTTGGACAGTGGAGACTAGGCAGGAAAGCGAAGTTTGATAAATCATCCAAACTTGAACCCATTTGAATTTGCCAAAAAAGAAAAAGAAATGCTAAATTTGTCCTCAAAGGTTCTTGATATTTTCGTGATTCAATGACACTTTGTCCCAGCTTGCAATAAGCTGATTGGATAATGTCAATAATCATCATCAAGTGCTCCACATAAACAACACAAGCCCTGTAGTTGCATTTGAATCACTGGTGTTTAAAGGAGCACTATGTAACATTTTTTGAAGGGGATTTGCCACCTGCTTGTCTCCATTATGTCATTGCTTTGCCTGCAATGATTCATAGTGAAGCACTGAACTTTTTTTTATCTTAAAACAATTCAATTACAGATGTTTCCAATGGAAGAAAACCGTAAACATACTCAGAGTTGTATTTCGATTGATGTGTGAATGTTTTAGTATTACTGTCTTATCCTGGCTCCAGGCTCACGTGCTCAGAAAAGTTGTGTTTTCCCTATCTCCGTCCACTTACTTACTTACTTGCAATTTTATCATAAAAAATATAATATTAGATCTAAAATGCACCAAAACAGGATATGGCGTGTGATTTATCAAATTTTCTTGGGGAGGACTGTAAAATCCCCTTTACATGTGCCTATTTCTAACTGAAAAGAAAAATGTAAATGTTGATAAAGGTGTTGTTATTATATCCAAATATTTAAATAGTGTGTGTTTGAGGGGACACAAATAAAGTCTTGTTTAGGGCCTCGAAATGCAGAACTGGTGCTGACCCAGGCAAAGCATTAAGCAGACAAGCAGATGGTGAAATTTAAACATGTAGTGCACATTTAAAACAGGTATTGTTGTTCATTTTGATATAGGCTAGGATAAGTGTGGTTTGGTGTGTTAAAATACCCAACACTTTAGATGGTTTCTAATTAATCCCTTACTATGACTCCCAAAACTTGCCAAATGCCTAACTAAAATGAGCCCCAAATTCAAACTAAAGCTGTTATTGAACCCTTTGGAGCACAAGCAATGGGCTGGACTCTTTGTGAAGCTGGGACTATGTACTTTTGGCCTCTCATGTTTGATTGACTTTAATTATAAGTGTGAACAAGCCCTTCTCAGAGGAATACCAGATTTTCAATTCTGCCTAGATTTTCTTTGGTAAATGTAAGGAAGAGTGAAGCTGACTGGAGGGATGGTCTGATTGACACTAGATTGAGCATGTGTTAGGTTTTTACAATTCCTCTTTCAAAACATAAGCTAATTTGACGAGAAATGAGTTTTAGAGACTTGAAATAAAATAAAATAAAAAGTCTGGGCAGAATCCATAGTAAAGTTTTGACCTCATGGTAACAGGCTAAGTAACACCAATGTTTCAGCCGTATTAGTCTGGAAAGTGATCTCTGTAATCAAGTCAAGAGTTTTCGGTTGCTGTATGATTACATAACTCAAACTACAGGCACTTGTGTGGAGTGGAGTGGAAAATATCTACATCTTGGGAGGAACTACCTCAGTTAGTCCCCTTTGTTGAGAAAAGCGGTGTAGTGTTTGCTAGATCTAAACACAGAGGACTTCTTTGTTAGGACCCAATCTCCCTCGTATATTGTTTGTAACTCCAATAATATGGCTTTAGTTTGCGCGCTGTTGTGGAGGAGAGAATTTTGTCAACGTACACCTTTTTGTGCCTCCCCGCCAGGCACATGGCTCCCCTGAGTTCCCAGCACTCCCCAGGTGGGGCCTTAAAATGGCCATATGGGACAGTTTAATATGAAACACCTCTGGGCCTGTTAAAGCCTCGTAGCCCACTCCCCACTGAGGTCACAGAGCAGGGCTGAGAGGTAGGGGGAGTCATGCTGCCCCGTGCGCACCAGCCTGTGGCACTGCAGCAGCTGGAGCTTTTTCCACCTCCACTGTTTGTAGAGCAGGGGCCAGTGCTACTTGGGCCTGGAGGGAGGAGTGAAAGTGGTAATTACCTTACCTTTAAATAACGGTCTTTATCTGAAGTTTCATTTAAAAAGTGAAGTGTGTGCACGTCCTACAGGCTGCACTGTGTTTGAAGTATTTATTAGTAATGTTATCGCGCTCATTTGCACCTCAGCTCAGGGCAGTGTTCGTTCAGTGTTGACTGGAGCATTATTGCGTGCCATGCGAACTGAGGATGATTAACATCTTACACCAAAGTGGGGATGTCAGAGCCATACTTTATTTATTCATACAGTGCCAAAGGGTTTCTCTGGCCTTCGGTAAATTCCACACTATGACCTGTGCTCCTACATTCCCCTCTAGAACAGAAGATTTACATTTATCATCATATTTTGCCTTGGAAAATACTTAACCTATGAACTATACAAAGAGACAAAAATATAAATAATATAACATTAAAAAATGAAAATATTCATAGAGGTTTGACAAAAGTTTGTATTCCGGTCATATTAATCATATAGCCAGGGGGTGAGGTTTTGGTGATGACATAGACTCATTTACAAACATTCTCAAATGCCCGGGTCAGATCGGGGAGATCGGGTCAGATTTTTAATTAAGAAGAAATCTTTGATATCAGACAAATAATCAAAAGACTGAGAAAACAGTTCTGCTAAATCAACAGCTCCAAATAATGTTAATCAGAGCAAGATCTTAAAGTCTCTGAAGGATACCAAAATATTTGAGAGATGTCTTCCAAATTTGAATCCTGAAACCTAGATTGTGCTTTGTAAATAAGTGAGACAACTTGTTTGTATAGCTCTTTTCACAGACATATAGTGCTTCACACAGACGTAAAAAACACGTCAATAAGGCTAGAATGTTTGTTTTAAGAAGAGTATATTTAGGTATAGGACGGATACAAAAACTAAACAGAATTCAACTCTCTCTTAACTTGAATATACTAAATTGCAGTAGCAGCTGGCATGATCTTTAAATAATTATTATGTCATCTCAAATTAAGTGACACACATCCCGTTCATTTCTTCTTGACTTGTATTCTGTCCGTTGGCCCACATTCCTCTGGCAGCAGATTAAAGGTACTAGATAGTTGAGTTGATGGCGTGCTGAGATATTCTCCTGCACAGAAGTGTCATGGAGGACCCCTCAGTCCCTGCGCTGGGGCTATCGGTGAAACAGATGTAATGGTTCACACATGTCAGGTCTCTACAGCACAGATGAGATGCTGTTTTTCTGTCTAATCTTCTTACATGAGTCTTTCCTTTGATACCTTTTCTATTGTTATCGTAAGAAGCAGACCAAAATGTGTGAAACGGCATTTAACGGATGTGGGTTTCATCTTTCATACTAATTTATACAAGCTGTTTAACTTGGTTTTTGATGCCTACATGAATACAGGGCAGTTTGTATTTAATTTAAAGGCTTTTTGTAGTATGCTAAATACAATTTTAAGCTTCTAAAAATTACAAAGTTTTCAATGTTGTGTCGTCCCATACAAACATACCTGGAGTTTGTTTGGATTTGGGTAATCCAGAATCTTTGGTCTACCTCCCACAGTGCCCAAACGCTTGCACTCTAATGGTATACGTCAACCTGAGAGTTGGCGTAACTTGTACCTGAAAAAATGACTGGCTCTTCACTCCACCCCTGGCTGGATGCTCCTCATCTGGCTAGACACTTCTCATTTCTTGGCCTGGATGACCTCTCCCTGTATTAGATGAGCCATCCTCTATCCCTCTCGAATGTGTCTGGCTCTACAGTCTCTATCATGTGCATCAGTCCTGGACCGTCTATAGCCTGTCTGTCCTGGTTTAGTCCTGGTTCAGTCCTGGAGTATCCGGAGCCTGTTCGTAAAAACAACTATTTGGAAAGTTCTGCAAGGTAACTGCTGTTGTGGAAATGGGTTTTGCAAAAAAAGTGGAATTGAACTTGAACCAAACCATTCCAAACCCTCTGTTCCTCACGGTGCATCATGTGAGCCCACTAGGGGTGGGACGATGTACGATATTATCGCCCATCGCGATCAAAAAAGTCCGCAATTAATTGTTCGTGGCGTTTTTTAATGATCGGGATCATCGCACACGATGATAATCGCCATTACACCACCTGGCTGCCGCCTGTTCCTTCTCAATACAGTACATTGTTTACTTGTTAGTTCTGGTGTTTGACCACAAGATGGCCCTCCAACTACAACAACAAAAAACTTGTGCTTTTTCCTGCTGCGTCAGTCCTTCACTTCACCGCTGGACCGCCATGACCAGTGGGCAGGCAATGGAGGAGGTGGATCCAGGTGACTCCACACATTTATATCCACCCCTCAAGAAAGTGAAGTCTGATGTGTGGAATTATTATAGATTTGAAAGACAAGATCAACAAGCTGACGAGCCACCGATCTGCAGAGCATGCCGAAAGAAAGTGGCCGCTCCGAGGGCAACAACTTGCACGCACATTTGCGAGACAACCATCCAGCACTGTTTGCGACACTTGAACTGAAGAAAATGCCCAACGTAAGTAAAATTACATGTGGAATAAAATGTGTTAAGAGTGTAAAAGTGTGGATTTATTTCAATAATGGTACGTGTTTGTGTCATCTTTGCTAACGCTAGGTTAACACTAGAGTAGCTATGAGTTAGCACAGCCATGACTGCAATCCTTTCATAACTAAGAGTTCACTAAATCCAGGTAATCTAAAAATAAAATACTTTCTGGGGAGGGATCAAATTAATTTAATTTAATATAGTTGTAATAAATTCCACAAATAATTAACCAGGTTAAAATATATGAATTCTATTGATTGACAAAAATATATGAGTAGATTTTTTTTTGCATTCTATTTAAATTGGGGTTTCTGAAAGTTTATAATGTTTGAGCTATTCTGTATGTCTGAAACAAGTCTATATTGTGTTAATATTTCAATCTTTATGCTATTTCTTGCCTCTTCTTTTTAAGGGTAAAGAAGCAAAGGGAATGCAGCAAACAACAATAACAGAGACGGTTAATAAGAAGACTACTTATCCACCAACCTCAAAAATGGCAATGGAGTTGAATGAAGCCCTAGCCTATTTTAATGCCAAGGATATGCTTCCTTTTCAAGCTGTTGAGAAGCCTGATTTTCTACGTCCCACAATACCAAGTCCCAACTCGACAGTTTTTCTCCAGAACAGAAATCCCTCCAATATACACTAACGTCAAAGCCGAAGTGTGTGAAAGGTTGACACAGGCTACCTGGTTTGCGGCCACCACAGACCTATGGACGAGCAGCGGTGGAGGGGGTGAACCTTACATTAGTTTCTCCATTCATTTTATCAGCGCTGAGTGGGAACTACAATCGAACTGTTTAGAAACTTTACTCTTCCCTCAAGATCACACTGCAGACAATATTCGGGAAATGGTTGAATATACTCCAAGAATGGGGGGTCAGCAAAGACAAGTTTGTTTGTATTACAACTGACAATGCTTCAAATATGCAAAAGGAATTTGAGAATTTTCCTGATATATGGCTTGGGTGCTTTGGCCATAATTTGAATTTGGCTATTTCAAAAATCCTAAATCTTAAACGTGTTGAAACTGCAGTGCGTGCTTGTCGTCATCTTGCCCAAGGGTTCTCGAGGAGCTGGAAAAAAAGAAGAGAGTTAAGAGCTATACAAACGGTTTTGCAGATCCCAGTCAAGTCGCTGATTCATGACGTAGTTACACGGTGGGGGTCTACTTTTCAAATGTTGGAGCGGTTTCTTAGCCAGCAACAGGCAATTAGTGCTACTTTAGCAGGGGAAAGAGGAGCGTGGCATCTGATGCCGAAAGAGACTGACATCACTGTTATGGAGCAAGTGTGTGAGCTTCTTGGTCCTCTTAGCCAGTTCACTGATGCACTTGCTGCAGAGACGAGGGTAACACTCTCTACACTCAAACCTGTCCTGGAGCACATCAAAACTGAGATCTTGATCCAAAGCAACGATGACCCTCCACTCATAACACAAATGAAGAGGACAATGAAATAGGCCTTTGTTTAAAGATATTCAGAGAGAGCACTCAAAATGATGGATGTAGCATGTTTTATTGATCCCCACTTCAAAGGCATCTTCTCTGAAAATCCTCAAAACATTGTGAACATTACTGTACAAGAAGCACTTCGACTAGCTCCTGTAAATGTGAGACAAGAACATCAAGCTGGAGAGACCAGTAGACCCATTCCCACCTCCACACCTGCTAATGCCAGCACCAGAGGATTGACTGGGCTCCTGAAGAAGATCACAGCAACAAGGCAGCAGAGAACTGAAGAACACAGCACTTTAGAAGAACAGGTAATTTTTGCAATGCAAAAGGCTGAATAAATTTAATCTGGATATTATTAATTAACACAAACATTGGTTTGCATCTTTTTTGTTTGTGTGTACAGGTGAAGGCAGAAGTAAAGATCTACATGTGTCTTCCCTCCACTGAGGCAGAAGAGGACCCGCTGCTGTGGTGGGGTGGTCATGCAGTAGAACTGCCTTTTCTTTCTAGGGTGGCCCGGCGTTTTTTGTGCATACCTGCAACTAGTGTTCCCTCAGAACGAATCTTTAGTGCAAGTGGTAACATTCTCACTCCTCATCGGGCAAGACTTAACCCTGAAAAAGTTAACATGCTGACCTTTTTACACTTTAATCTACCATGAAGGACTAAATTAACTGAGATTCCCAGTATATCAATGTTCATAGCCTTAATTTTTTTTCTAAGATTGGTTCATTATTTTTTTTTTTTATGTTTAAATATTTTCAGACTTCATTTATAGCCCTGACACAAAGTTAATAGAGTAATAATTTTGTTTTACTCAACATTTTGAAACATTTGTTTACAGATATGTTCTATTCAATTCATTGTTTATGTCACTCAACAAAAAACAATAAAAGTGATTGCTCACACACTTGCAAATTTTATGGTAATTAATGTTTATGTGACGTTTTCAAACCATAAGCTTTGGTTTAATAAATATTGTGATAATATCGTTAATCGCAATTATTTTGGTCACAATAATCGTGGGTCTAAATTTTAATATCGTCCCATGCCTAGAGCCCACGTCTGTGGAGACAGTTCTCTGCATGGTAACAGTGTGCCCAAAGTCACAGCACACAAAGTACATTCTCCCTTGTCAAGTCTTGTTCACGCTGTGTTGTGTTCCAATCATAAAAAAAGCTTGCTCGTAACTGACGCGCCCTGAGCTACTCCAGGGGGCTGCATTTGGGCAGCCTGCTGCTGAGCACTGCCTCCCTGCTTGGCTCTCAGCCTGAACTAGATTTTCATCATCAAACTGGCGTCAGCGTGGTCAGTAAAGGCACAAGACACGCCGCCCTCTGCTGTTTCGCCCTTCTGACTTTACTTATATTTAGTTTCTAATCATCTTTTATTTTGTGCCCAAATTATATTAACTTTTAGTCTTGTTTTGTCCATTTATAATCAGTTCAATCCCTAATTTTATTTAGTTTCCATCCAGTCTTGTTGGGGTTCTGTTCCTGTTCATTTGGTCCCCTCCCTTCTGTGTGAGGCAGTGTGCCTCCCTTGGTGGGCGCTGTCTTGGGTGCGTGCAGTGCACCGTGGGTCCTAGGGGTCCTAGTGCCCGGTCTGAAGGGCAGTAGGCTGGGCAATTTTATATTCTTAGTGTGTATGTGAGTGTGGGGGGATCCATGGTTTTAAATTATTGTAGCTATTGTTATTTAATTATTGTAATTAAATGAAACATGTATTTATATTTATGTGAAAAATGAAGACTTTGTAACTGGAACCTGGCTTCTCTGTGATTTTTAACTGTGCTCCTTTAATTTAGTTCTTTATTGTTGCCTATTGTTGCTTATTTTGGGTCCCAGAGCCCTCTCTCTGGGTGTTGTTGTTGATTTAAGCTAAAGTTAAATTTAATTTACAGAATTTTCACCACACACCCACAGTTACACAATGATTAGGGTTAAAAATGATATCAAGTGCATGCTTGGGGGCGTTGCACGTGTGGTTGCTGCCACTGCAGTGTTGTGGTCTCTCTCTCTCTCTCTCTCTCTCTAGATAGATAGATAGATCTTCTGGTGTTATCTAATTACTGATAAGGCCCAGATTTACTAAGCGTTTGCACAGGTGTAAAAAGGATTGTGCGTGCTAAACCGGAGCAAAAAGTGTGTGCAGTTGAGATTTGCTTTGCTTTGTTTGATTTATTAAGACTGTGAGAACTAAAGCTGCATGAAAATTCTGTACGTTGGAAAAGCAGGTATTAATTTTTGAGCAGAACAGTTGTTCTGTTTTTCTTTGCAATGTTCAAAATAAAAGATAAACTAACAAACAGTTTACATGTCAGTGTGCCGTTAAAAATGGTTTTAAAGGGTTGTGTTTGGCTCATTTACAAATACATGCATGGATAAATAGATAAGCTGTTAGATGAACTGAGGTGGAAAGGAGAGTAGCCGGTTGAAATTGAGGTAATAGGAGGGGGGAATATAACTAGATAGATAGAAGAGAGCGAGGAAAGGAAAGAGAGACACTCATATACATACATATGTTCTTTTATTTTCCCTCCCCTGCAATGATAGTAGGCTGGGGATCCCTTCTTTCCCTTCTGCATCCCGCAGTCCTAAGGTCTTTTTAATTTTTAAGTTTATTTATCTATTTATTATTATGTACACACACACACACACACACACACACACACACACACACACACACACACACACACACACACACACACACACACACACACACACACACACACACACACACACACACACACACACACACACACACACACACACACACACACACACACACACACACACACACACGCACACATATTTATAAGAGTTAAAAATAATAATAACAATAGTAATAATAATAATAGATTAATGATAAGAAGAGTAATGTAGGTAGAGTATAATTAGAGTTCAGGATAAATAGTCAAGAAGGGAGAAGAGAGTGACTAGCAGATAGAGAGAAACACTTTTATGTAGTAGCAGTGTGTAGTATTATAAGTGGTAACCAGAAGGAGAGGGGTTCTTGTGAATTTTCAGTTGAAATAAATTAAGAAGGTTTTTCCAGATGGTAATGTTTATGTTTGACCTTGATTTCCAGTTCATGAGGATAGTTTTCTTGGTGATGGTTAGGGCTATAAGGAGTATGTTTGTATTTGTGTCTGCGATATTGAGTTGTGATAGATCTCCGAGTAAGCAGAGGGAGGGGGACATTGGGATGTGGCAGCTCATAGACAAAGATAATGATGATATGACTGTTTTCCAGAACTGTTTGAAGTATGGGCAGCGCTGAAAAGCGTGAATGTATGTGTCTGGTGTGTTCTCAAGTGTCTGATGAAAAACCCATTTTAAACATTCTGTGACCGGTGTAGTGAGTTCTGTGTAGGGTTTTGTATTGTATAAGTTGCAAGTTTGTGTTTTTTTGTCATGGAGTAAATGTTTTGAAGTATCTGAGCCCAGGAGCTGGCATTAAGAGTGAAACCTAGATCCTTTTCCCATTTGATCTGTGGGTATGAGGAGGTCTCGTCTGACTGAACTATTGTTTTGTAAACTTTGGAGAGACGTTTTTCTTTTTTTTTTAATGCCCTTAGTGAAAATCGTGCACTCTGTGAACGGAGGAGTATTGATGATACAGTAGGAGATGCGACTCGTCCACCTGTTCCTCATCTCCCTCTGGTCCCGGGCATGTCCGTGCTGTCCCGTTATCCCTTGGCTGTAATAAAAAAAACAGTCCGATCCGGGTTCCAAAATTCATATTTTCGGCAGCACTGGTTAAAGGCAAATGCCTGCACGTTTTCCATCATATGCGTCTGTCTGTGTGCACTGCAGTACACTTCTGAAATCAGCAGTTCAGACCTTCATGATGATGATTCAAATAATTCAAATTTGAAGGAGACTGACACTAATCACAGACATCCCTGTAACCGAAGTTAAAGTTACGATAAAAATCATAAAAAACATTGATGTGCTATATCCAGATGCTATTCTGGCGTCCTATCGGCGGGATGCTAGAGTTTTAATTAATTTATTCCTTTTTGTCCACCGTCTGATATAAGGAAACTATCAAACTGCTGGACATGTTCAATATGAAAAGAAAGCTGTAACCCACTTATTTTCAGTCAAATCAAACATTCTGGGATGATTTAGAGTCAGTTTCTACTCCAAAAGCGCACATTTAAAAATTACACTAAAATACATTTAAACAATTAATAGGACTTTTATATGGATTCCGCCTGGACTTTACTTTATTACAAGTCCCTAAAACTATTTTTTTGTTAAATTATCTTCAGCTTTGAAAGAAGAATTGTCAAAACCCAACAAAAGCCAAAGGTAGTGTCAATCAGGCAAAATCTAAAGACACCAGCTTCACTTCTTCATATATTTCACAAAGAAAATGTAGGCAGACTTTAAAGTCTGATATTCCTCTTTGCAGAACTTGTTTCCAAGTGCTACACCATTTTGTTGCTATACCATTCGACAGTTTGACAATTTCTTGATTATATGCTATTACAGATACACATTGCAAGCTTTAGATCTCTCAAACAAAAATGGCAAAATCATATACTTTGAACTATACTATTTCAACAAATACAAGCAATTAATGCAGTATTGTTAGATTTAAGATGAGCCGTACCACAAACTTGATGAAAAACTCATTAACCACATCATGACCAGCTCATAATCCACCGCCTGTCTAAATTAAAACATCGTCTTGTACTCTAACTGAGCTGTTTTCTGCGTAATTCAGTGCTAATTCTTAAATGCTAGCGGGGTCAGTGTCGCAGCAGCATGTCTTGTCCATGTGAGCACGGAGGCTCTGACAGGAAGACGCGGAGCACTAATGAGATCGGGCACATGGGGGAGCATCACCCGGAGCCACTCTTAATCACAGCCATCCATCTGGACTCAGGCCACAGCTCATAAAGTTTGCTTCTGAGGCCTTCACTCTTATCAATGCCTTTGGAGACAGACTGTTAGTACACACACTTTATTAAATGTCTTTGTCAAAAGGGCAGAGACCCACGGTGGGAGGGATTTGTCCTGGGCATCCTCCCAACTTATCCGTATATTGAATCTCCACACTACAAAACCCACAGCTGCAGTTTATACAACATTGATATGGTTCAGCGACTTTGATGAAAAGTCCAGTTTCCCTCTTCTTGTGTGCTCTGAACACGGTGGAGCATGTGATCTCAAAGATGTCTCCCCCTCGCAAACCTAATTAGGTAGGAACTTTCCGAGCTCATAAACACCAGTGCGACCATCAAAAGACGGAATGCTTGGAAACAGAGAGCAAAGCTCCAGGAATCACAATCTACAGGCTGACAGAAGCCTCGTGGATTACTATTTACAGTGACACGGGTCTGGGAAGACGGGAGCTGTGGAAAAAATGAAAGTGGTTTGGGAAAAATGGAATACATTGCCGGACGTCTGGCCAAAAGGCTTGGTGGAAATAAAAAGCACTCAAACCTATATGTAATTGTCCACAGATTGTTCATATTTCAGATGAATGGGACCAATTACCCCATACAACTCCAGCCTGTTATATTCAGAAAGATAAAGATAGAAAAAATATATAGGCTAGCATAAAATAAAAGACCTGTCTTAAAGGAATATCCCTTTTGCATGTGTTATTGTGGACTTTTTCTGTCCACTGGAAAACGTTTTTGAGTGAATGCATTCCACCATGTAGCTTATTCAGTTCTGGTAAGGCTTAAATATCTCTCCGGAGGAAGGCGCTGACTACACTGAAATTAACACACTATAGTTGTATTTCAAAAAAATGTATAAAAACTGAATTTCTTCTAAGTATGTGCAGTCAAGAACTTGAAGTATTGATCGCCCTCAGGCTTGAAAACTGTGCTGCTGTCAGTAGGAGCGATGGCCCCTTAGAAGCCATGATTTAGGCTTTTAGCCAACTCTGCAGCAGTTCGGAAACTGAATGCAATGCCAAAGGAGGTAAGATGATTCTATTGGCCAGGTCAGGAGCAAACAAGTGTTCTACCAGCATGAAACGTAATCAGTCATAAAGAAAAATTCAATGTGGAACTTTGCTTTGGCGTCTTGTGCAGCTAAAAGAATGGAACTAGCCCATGTTAATGTAGCTACAGTATAGGAGATGGCAGAAAGAATATTTTAACAGCAGGTTTAGCTCAAATGAAAGGAAAGAAGTCATTCAAGAGTTGTGACATTTTTACTCAGTCAAGGTGTTTATTAATTGACAGAATACAGAATAAGGGTTAGCAGTAGCTTTTAGCATTCCCTGTTTAGTATCACAGCTGGAAGAAAATTAGACCATGACCATACAGGCTTATAACAAGAGCTGGTGCTGAGAAGTGATGAAGAAGTAAATAATTTTTGGCGCATGGAAAAATATGCTTTCAAGATTCAAAACTTGAGGCATAATATGGGGAATAGTGTTGTATTCTAGCATAGGTGAGCTCCCAGCTTCGGTGGGCCTACAGCAAAGCTGTAAAAACATGTCTCAACTGAGGGAGGATACAGAATTCATCAAACGTGTAGACTATATTTTCTAAGAAAGAAAAGAGTAATTCTTGCATACTGTATTTAAAAAAAAAATCGCACTTTGATCTAGTCGCTTTTTCAGGCAAACACCACAGCCATCAGCCATTAGTACAAATTAGCCATTCATTGGCAAGGACCACGCCACGATGAGATGTGCAATACAATGATTTATTAATGAAAGGAAGCGGGTGATTCGAAGTAGCTCGTAGATGATGGCTGAGTGATGAGACTCAGTGTGGGGGCTCCGTCTCGGTGATCTGCCCAGCCGATTCGGGACCCCCCCCTTCAGTGACTGGACGCTGAAGAGAAAGCATATGACATAGAAGGGGAGGGGGGGTGGGTCGAGAGAATAGCGGCAAACGGTGATTGAGGCATAGGCTGGTATATGAAGGCTCCTGGGAGTTAGAGGTGTGCCCAGGGATGGCGATGGGGGCGTGGTCCTGCTCACGAACCTCAGTTAACATATTAACTACATTTAATCAAGAACCAATCAGTGATCAGCACTCCACAGCTGTTCACTCAAAACACACTTAAAGTATGAAGCCTAAAAAAACTGCTATTCCACCATCATTGGACCTATACCAATCTACATACAAGGAGAACTGGTCAATGGAGAATGCCATTGCCATAGAGCAGAAGAACACCTACACTATACAGCCGTATAAACTCCAGGCCAAGCCGTACCATCTTGGACTAACACCACACTGTGCAATTGGATTGTGGACTTTTATACCAAATCACACACAGGTGGTAAAAACTGCAGGGAAAATCATTAGAACTATAAGTTTCCAGAGATCAGTACCATCTACGCCACCTACTGTCTGAAGACACATCCTGTGACCGACACCTCCAGCTCGTCACCTGCTCTACCTGCTGCCTTCAGGTCAATGGTACAGGTCCATACAGGCTAGAGCTACCAGACTAACAGTATGTGTCCTCCGTCCACCAATACACCTTTCCTCGCACCTTTGTGTTGCACTTACATCAACAGTGGACAAAAGCAGAATGCTAAAAAGATCATCTTTACCTCCACTACTCAGCTTTGTAGTGGGCCCACACTGAGTATATCTTTGGTGATGATCGGAAACAGCGCAAGAGTTGATAGCAGAGGCAAACACACATTGGTGATAGCTGTCTGCAGTTTAATTGTTTAGATAATATCAGCAGAAAACAGGGTCCTGGTGTTGATTTACATTTTGATTACATTTACAAACACAACCCTGGACACGACTGCATCTTGTCAATTTATTGGATTAATTATTTAAAGCAAGACAAATTCCCTCTAGGTGAATATCATCTCAGTACCACTCACTTTGTTTACATGCACCAGGAAAATAATTCTGATCTCCTCTGATTTTAACAGGATTTCCTAAATGCATGTAAACATGGCACTTAGACTGGGGCTCTGAATCCCCCCCGAATGTATAGTCCCATGAACGTTACTATTTGGCTTTTGGTCCTGCATGTTCACTGTGATAATAGCGTGCTCGCATTAGGCTACTACTATTAGTAGCACATTAGCCATACCCAGCACTGAATCGACTGACCTTGCATACTCATCCCTCTTGTATTACTTAATAACCATATACACCATATAATATTATCCAAGATGAGTCTACCAGGCTTTTGTGACTACTGTTAGCATTTAGCTCCCATTTAAAGCCAGGTTTTTGAGGAATCCAACAAAAAGCTAAGCTACATTTTATTTGGTATCGTTTATCCATCTGGATGTGAGTTGTCAGCGCGATTTATTTTCTTAGTCTAATCCTTCCTTCTCTGTCACTCTCATACACAGAACATTCAGCTGACCTCCTAACAAGATTGCAAAGTATCAGAGGTGTTTGTCGATGGACTGTCAAAGGATTACGTTAGCAGCTTGACAATGGAATGGAACCATAGCCTTACACTTTAGCTTACGACAGTTACATGCCTATGTTTATAATTATTAAAAATGGATGGTAGGCCTACAACGTTTGTTTCTCCATCAATATCCTACCTGGTTTTCTACCTCTTGAGAGTTCAAAACACTTAATCAGCACTTTTTGGTGGAACAGTGGCGGAATGGTTGGCACTTTTGCTTCACAGCATGTTCGACTCCCGGGCCATCCAGGCCTTTCTGTGAGGAGTATGTTTGATGCTCCCTGTGTTCCTCTGTACACTCCAGATTCCCCCATCATGCAAAACATGCACAACAGGTAAATCCTACTGCTACTGTGCCAAGCACAAGATCTGGAGATGGGTCCCCTGCTCCTGACCCAGCAGCATTGAAGGATGGGTCAAACACAGAGGATGAATTTCTCTACGGGGATAATGACAGCTTAACCTTGTACTTTTTAACCAACTTCAGCCCCAACTGTTTTGTAGCATGACGTCAGTGCCAGCAGCAGAGAGCAGCTCGGAAGCTCTCTTTTTAGCATGATGAATTATGTTTTTTTTTTAATTCATTATAACATTTTGCTATTTAATTACGATAAAACTATATTTTATATTTTACAAACTGCATCTGCCTTTTACTCAATGAGAAAGGAAATACGACTTGTGTGTGGGTTTTTTGTTTTTTATTCAAATGCAGACAAGTGGGAGTACCTGCACTGATGAACTATCCAATTGTCACTCTTTGCAGCCCTGTAAGGAAAGCCAAAATGCAAGCCAACATAGTAACCCCCAGCACATGTGTGGACATATTTAGTCTCTGCACAAACACATAAAATGTATGACAGTGTTTACTCGCACCACTGCAAGACATATGGCCATATATGCACTTGTTTAGCCAAACGTCTTCAGCAAATGATAATCTGTGATGGGACGCAGCCACACTAAAGTAGAGGCCTAAGAGGCAGACTTTTTACAGTCATGGGTTTGTCTGTGTCGTCTGTGAGCGGACTCGAGCTGACATTTTACATTTCCACTTGACTTTCATTCAGTGGCCCTTTCATTAACATTCCTGGCATTTTTCTACACAAGCCCAAAGTTGGACAGGTTTGCTGGGACGAATGGAACAGACTCCTGTGGCTGACACAAGGACAGCTGCTGAAGTGATTTCCTGGGAGTGATCTAAGAGCACTTTATTCAACAGCCTTTTGTACTACTCTTTCTGATGGAATTTGCTATTGTACGCATCAGTTAGCTAACCAGTATTCCCCCATTACACACAAGATCAAGTTAACTGCTCAATATTTGGGTGGTTTGTGACTATTTTTTATTTTATTTTTTATTTTACAACTAAAGCTTTTATCATAATCTTTTTATATCCGCTGATGTGTATGGAAAGGCTGGTCTAAAGGGAAGTGTTGTTGTGTCCACTGTAAAACCATCCTCGGAGACATGAGCCTGTCTATGATCAATATTTCAAAAACCTATAGCCGATACTGGAGCTATCTTAGTACGTGTCCAGAAGGATTAAAAATGACTAAGGGGATGTATCTGTCTTAAAGGTGTCTGACCGCCGCGCAGCTGATCTCAAATGATTTATATGTTTTTGGCCACACACTCCAGTCGTGCTGTCCAAATATTCCCTTTCTGTTCTCCTTTATGGATCCCTGTTGTCAGTCTGCTATTGTGAGTGAAAGATGATAGACATTAAAGGGTCTGTTCATTTGAATCCCAAAAAACACATACTTTTCCTTTTACCCACCATGCATTGCAGGCGTCTTTGACAGATTGGAAGGTTTAACCCTCACTGACCTACATGCAGAAAACAATGAATCAGTGGAATCTTGTTCTCCATGTCAAATGCCATGATTTTTTTTAACTTGTACGCTTTGTGAAATGTGACAGATTTAAGCATGAAATGGGGGTGAAGAGTGGTAGTGACATGCAGCAAATGCAATAGTGTGCACCGCAAACGCCAACAGACATGAAACAGCAAGTATGTTGACATTTTTTGTTTAATAAAGTGCTGTGTGAAAGTATAACGTAAGAAACTGTGAAGTAACTTTTAATTCTGAGAAAATTATTCATATCAAATAATCAAACACTGCACCCCAGTTACAAAAACAAAACAAAAGCTTGAATCAGTATAGTCATTATAAACAAAATGATAGATGATCATCAATCCATCTCCAAAAACATAATTCCAGTACAAATGTTTTGTTTTGAATTACTGATATTGGGAATTTGGCAATATATGCTCCGTATCTTGGAACGCCAATCCTCTTCTCGAAGCAGCCTTTGGAACACTTTTACAATTCTCAGAGGGGTTCATACATATGGGGAGCACTTGTTGGCGCCTTCGCTTTGAATCTGCAGTCAATCAAAGCGCACTTAATTTATGTTCTCGTGTTTTATTTGAGCTGTGGGTGGGAGGGTAACTTCTGCACCTCGCGGTCATGTGGTGGACCCGGTATGTTTCTCTGTGTTGTGTGGTGTGGCATAAGCTCACATGATCAGACCGAGGATAAAACAAGAATGAGAAGAGACAGGTGAAGATCAAAACCTGAAATCAGCAGATGTTGACCTTGGATGCCTCCAGAACACATCCAAAATCTGGGTTCAGTGTGCAGCAAACAAAAGGAATTTTCAAGAGTCAATGGGTTTAACTCTAAGTGACCTATTGATACCATTATTGACTAGTGATGATGATTTTGATCCTGCGTTTAATAAATTTAACTACCAACTTGAACCCATTAGTTCACTCATGATCGCTCTGATCCAAGAGGGGTTTGATTCTACAACATTTGGCCAAAAAAGACAAAAAGTTGCTGACAGCTTCTGAAACTCACATAAGAAAGTACATCGAGTGTAAAAAAAGATCCAGGAAATTATTAAGATTTAAAGGACACATGCAATATTGACTTTTTGAGATTTTAATGTTATAACATACATGGAGTGGTATTTAGCTTCATTCACACATTTTGATGAGTCATGTTTAGTAAGTCCTCTCCCTCTGAGCCTCAAAAAACACAACTTTAGTGACATAGGTGAAGCTCCAGCGGCTATCTGAATTTCTACACTAGTTCTTTGCATTTCTGCTGTCAAACTGTGTTCATTACAACTGTCTGCTTGCATTAGCATGTTGGGGACAAGATAGCTTTTGTTTTGTTTATTTCCCCTTTGTAATTCCCTCTGCTGCAAGTAGATAAAATGCTAACACAAACCCTGATGAGAAACGGCCTTACGGATAACGGATTTTTCTTATTTTTTCTAAAACATTTTATACAATGTATTTTATACAATGCAAAAAATAATTAATGACACATGTCTTGACATAGATGGTGTAATCCCTCATGTCAGGAGTGATCCGTCACAGAAAAATGGCAATGTAGGGACTTAAAAAATGCTGTTTGTCCACATATGGAGAGTGGTGATGGACAAAATGCAGGGCTGGTTACCATGTGACCTACCTTTCTCACCCAGGCTGTGTCTGCTGGGGAACAAGGCTTGCGACATGTGCCTTTTAAATTACATTTTCCAATAATCAAATGTAGAGCTATTTAAATGAAAATATAAACAATACACTGTAGTAATGTAAACACTGGCTTCTTAAAACAGTAAAGGATTTCTTTAAAGCGTCACTGCTTAAGTAAGTCTGTCTGTTCAAGAGGCTTTTATCATGATTAACAACACTCCTGATACGATCTGTTTCTCCTCCAGGCATAAAACCCAACGTCAAAAGAGTACAGACTAATACATGGAATCTAAAATCGGACTTTTAAATGACATTTCATAATCACTTTTATTTTACACTGAGCCGTGAGATCACTCAGCTAACGTGTTCCAATGCCCGCAACAGACACCCTAACAGGCCTAGTCCTTTTATTTACTGCTCTGGCACCACACCATAGGAAAATGAGACGGATCATGATGGAAAACCCTGGTCCTGGTTATGTGGCATTAATATTCACCAAATTTAAAGTGTCACGTTTAATTTGGGCCTGTGCGTGGAAATGAAAAAGGACATATTCTAAGTGGTGTTGTGTCAGAATACAGAGCAGCAGGAAACCGTCATAAAAGAACTTTGCTTTCTCTGGCCGTCCCTGTGTCTGCTGTGAGTGGGGTCATAACTGCCAACACTGGGATTAAACTGACATGTGTGGTAATAGATGACAGTCTGACTAAGTGCTACATACGTTTATAGGTATTATATGTTGCATTATTTAAATAAGCCATAGTCCTTTTTGAGTATTTATTTAGTATTAAACTATAACATACACTATCTTTATTTCACATTTTGTTCATAATGATCTAAAATGAATTAATAATAGAAGCAGTTCCATTGATTTCTGTTCAAATTTGCTGATAAGTTCACCCTATTTATACTGACAAGCAGCAGATTTTCCTCTTATTTGTTTTTATTGCTGAAAAAATGTCTATTTAAAAACGGCCATTTAATTTACTGTTAAATGGCACAATATAGCATTAAACATATTTATCTGCATGAAGGATGCTCTGAATGGTTTTAACTTTCTGTTTCTATGGAATTATGCAGGGGACATTCCAGCTCTGAGTGAGTTCAGGATGAAGGAACAATGCTTAAAAGCTCATAAAAGTTAACTTTGAATATGTCTTTTTCAAGTATTATTAAAATGGGGAAATCTAATTCTCAAACAATTAAAGGAGGAAGTACAAAAGATTGGTTACTCTTATTTTTTACTTTATCCTAGAGCTTAAACCCATATATACTGTATATAACAGAGCAATGCATACAGACCCTTTTTGCAATCGATGAAATATTTGTTTTTACTTCCAAATACAACGCCTTGGAGATGGTTCAACACAATTTAAAACACGTGCACACTGTCGTTGTGGACTGTTTCTCCAAAGTCCACACTGATTATACGTTTTTCAATCTTTTCAAATGGAAATGAATGAGAATGGATGGATTTTCCTCATGGCCAGTTCAGTAACAATCGTCTGACAGATCTAGGAAACTGCTGGTTGGAGCGCAGGATGACGAGTTGAACCAGGCCCAGAAAGCTTCCTCACAGAGCTCTAAGTGGATCAGGCTCTGTTTCCTCCGAGGTAAGGTAAGATTAGTATGCCTGCCTGGGAAACCGGCACAAGTAGGTATTAGCACGGTGACACTGCCCCTTCGCTCGCCCTGGCTACCTCCAAACATTGACTCTACCCTGAGGGAGGATGGAACGAGATAATCAAATTTGCTGGAGTAGACTTATTGTGTTATGTAAGTCGAAAAAGGAAAATCCCAAAGACGGACGAGCCAATTGGACCAAATGCATGCTCGGCTTCAGCCATATTAGCTATGGTTCTACTTTATTGGTCTGTGTAAACAGCAATAATTGATAATATGAAGTCATGTCTGGTTTGTGTTATGACGGTAAACTCATGGAAAAGTTTGTCCGTTCATATGTTACTTTAAAACAGCAAAAGTAGGTACTTGTAACTATCAGTGGTTCTATAGAGCTCCTGCACCCATGTAACTATTGTTGAGGGTAGGCAATAAACAGAGGTAATGAATGGCAACAAGCCTGAAATTTAGCGTTTGAGGTTTATCTTTGTCATTAAATTAAGTCGTTAAAAAAAAACAAAAAAACATCCTAAATACTAATCGTATTAATTAGCAACTTTTCATGTTATGAGTGTGCTTTTAAAGAATTTAGATTGCGTATTTGTGCCCCAAATCTGCAAAGTCTGGACATCTGATTCGCCTTCTAACGTCATCGCAAAGTGACGCTGGGGATGTTTGTGAAAAATATACTTTATTATAAAACCTCCTTGATATTACATTTACCAGTATTGATAATTAAACTGATCCATCCTGGTGCGCTAAAACTTGGTAACTGCGCCTGGCGTTGTCAAGAATCCCTGCCGCCATTACTGCCAGTGTGGAGTTTCGTGGTGCATTCTGGGATAGATAGCGGATAGATGACACATGCAGGAGCTCTATACGTGAGAAACTGCAATGGGGCTCTTTTAAAACTACAGGATGAGCCTAATGTAGAATAATCAGGAAAAGTAAAAAAAAAAAAAAAGATTTGTTTAATGAGACAGGGACATTATATACATTAACAATTTGTTCAAATGCAGAAGGGTCACAAATCGGACCGTAAAGGGCATCAAAATCTCTCCTAACTTGGAATGGTTCAATCACAGTTGCTATTTTGAATCACATGTCTCTCAAATGCGGAAGACACACACTGAAGACCTTCATAATATTCAGAACAAAATATCTCAATTATTTTACCTCAGATTTACAGTGCATTGCGTGTTGATTCTGCTGAAAGCCGCCCTATTACACAATCCTCTATGCATTTCTCTGGCTGGTCACTCTGTTTGTCATTCACGTCCATTTGAAACTGCTGAGACAGGATATGATTCGAAACCAAAACATCTCTGAAAAGTACTGTCAAAGCGTGATGTGGTCTTGGCTGGCCGGTTGTCCTTGGGCAGTCTTGTGTTAGCGTTTATAAAAGCAGACGTTCAAGGGAAATGACACTACAATGACCAGGCCATTTTAAAAGCTCTGCACAAACATACATTCACATTTGGCCCTATCTTGCAATGGTATTTTACAGCTATTCTTGATTCTTGGATGAATAAAGGTTCTCTTAATTTACCTTATATTGTACTAAGACTTGAACACATCAGTCATTCAGTCAACTGTGCCTCTAAGATTAGCTCAAACAGGTTGAACATCTCTTGTCTTTGGTCAAAAGAATGTCTTGCAGCCAAATGAAATGTAATTAGACAACAAAAACAAAACAAGCTTCATTGATTGATTGATTGAGCTTTATAGGTGTGGGCTGTGAACTTGGTGACACCAGTTGCACAGGATGGCCTTCATTATAAGATACTCTCGTGATGAAATTGATTCACTTTAGACATAGCAAAGATTCTTCCCCACCTGTATACATAAGGGGAGATTTTCAAATTGCGTGTTGTGCATTGCTCTGTGGAAAGATGTGTGCCATAAATCTGTGTTAGTTAAGCCCGACTTGTCACACATGCTGAGGTTTGAGTGTAAACTTTATGGATGCACACATTCTTGTAGACATTGAGCTATTTCTGCGGCTCTCTCACACAGCCCAGTTGTCTCCTGCAGGCAGAGCAAACACTTAGATATGTGCCGCTCTGTTTTGACACTACTCTATAGTGGAAGTACAAACATACACAGCAGGTATTTTTAGCCTGGCACAGTTTCACGTAGTGTGGAGGTGAGGAGCACAAGACGACCATGCATGCTTTAAAAAGAGCTGCTCTTCACTCATGTTTGAGGGATCAAGGGCCCTCATGTTACTCTGTATAGGCACATTCACACCACAGCTTAAAGAAAAAACATATTTTCTTGAAAAAAATCATTTGAGTCCAGAGAAGGGGAAACTCATTTGAATACTGGTTACATTTACTTCCAGCTGTGTGTAGTCCAAGAAAAAAGGGGGTTTCTGCATTCAATATAGTAAGGGACTGAAGATACACAAATCCTTGCTTATTTATGTTTTGATGTGTGCTGCAGCGTTCTGTTTTATTTAGCTAAACTTACTAAAACTAATGTAACAGACTAAATTGTCAGTCTGTACTGCGCATGTCTCTTGCCCTGTGAACCTCGATATATAAGGTGTTCCCGCACTTTTGGGGGGGCCTTCTTCCTCTCAATAAACGGGGTCACGTTCGGACCTCCAAAGATATTCTGCCTCGCCGCTTCTTCCACCACCTTAGCTCGGTCGGTTACATTGGTGGCAGCGGTGCTGCCGTCGCCGCCCGGTTCGGGAGTGGCGGCGGCGGTGCTTGTCGAACTATCCGTCGCCCGGGCGCGAGCGCGACATGGCTGGTGCGGCTGGACGGCTAGCCTAGCCATGGAGCACGAGGCGGTGCGTGCATGGTGATGGGGTGCAGTTTTTCCTCGGGGCTGTATTGTGGACGTGATGGCCTCGGACTTTTGTTTTGATGCGTGGATACTGCATATGCACTGCGGCGGTTCCTGTTCTGCCACTGGGTCGTGTGGTGGCTTGTGGACTGTCTGTGGCTGACCGTGTGCCGCCTAGGCTGCTGACGTTCCAGTGCCCTAGTGGAGCCGGGGTGTGCGGGCGCCTGCTTCAGTGCCAGTGTGGACCGTGAGCCGGGGTGCTGTTTTCCATTCAGTGCCTTCCTTCGGGAGCCAGCTGTAGGTCTGGTCAGCCTGATGGGGTGCCCTATGTTGCCGCGTGTGCCTGCTCGGTGTATCTGATGGTGAGGGTGTCCTGCCGACGTGTACCTGGTGACCCTGGCCCTGATGTTTCCAGTGGACTTAGTGCTGCCATGGAGTCTCCTAGAGTCCTCATCCACTCATGTGTCCGGGATGTCCCAGTGCCAGGGCCTGATGTTAACTGGGTGCTGGTTCCTGATGCTGGGCGGCTTCCAGAACTGCAATTGACTGTGGCTTTGCTTGCACATGTTATTGTTTGTTTGGTTATGGTTTTGACTTGTTTATTGCGGTTTGTGTATTATGGTGAAATTGGGACATTTCTTGTTTATGGGGGGGACGACTGTAACAGACTAAATTGTCAGTCTGTACTGCGCATGTCTCTTGCCCTGTGAACCTCGATATATAAGGTGTTCCCGCACTTTTGGGGCGGCCTTCTTCCTCTCAATAAACGGGGTCACGTTCGGACCTCCAAAGATATTCTGCCTCGCCGCTTCTTCCACCACCTTAGCTCGGTCGGTTACACTAATGTTTTGCTAAATTAGCTGTTTTGAGCTTTTAACCATATTATTACATTGTTAATTAGTCATTTACATACCTACAAAACATACAAAAACATTTAGCTTTCTTCAAGCCTGTTTAATTAATCCTGTTTACAAGGTTGTCTTCTATGCTCCTTCCCTGAGCCTCACAAAATACAAATTTCCCCAATGTCTTGTATCAAAAGTAGAAATTCTGAGGTCTCTTGTGCTGTTTTCTGTAAATTGTTAACAGACTTCAGTGATTCTATCTACCTCTGACTCAATAATTATCCTCACAGTTATAGTTTCTTAATTTTTCAGAAGCAAAGCAAGACGGGGCCAGGTTAGTACTTAGATGGATACACCGAGCAGGCACACTGAAAACTAGGGCCACAGAGGGGTGGCTGTGACTCCACTGCAAATTGTCATTGTGTCCTAAGGCAAGACACTTCATCTGCCTAGCAATTATGAATCTAGTGCGTGCATGGATGACTGGTGGGAGGGTCCTTGTATAGTGCTCTGCAGAGCATTATATATTATTTTGACAAAGGCTCAGTGGTGGCGCATTCTTGTGTAATAAGTACCAATTTCTCTGTATCTGTGGATGCTTGAGACTGATTGGTGCTGGTCGAAGGGAACCTGGCGCAGATTGGCAGCCATGCTTTCATATGTCTGCTCCCGGGCAGCTGTGACTAGAGAGAAGGCTTTCAACAGTGCGACTGAAAAGAGGGTGAGTATGAAACTTTAGAAAATTGCTATACAAGACCAATGCTTTGTTACAATGTCGCTGAAGACTTTTTGTTTAGCGACCGACCTCAAATCCCTCTGTACCCATTTGAACCCTGACCCCTGCGGCTGTAACCATAGGTCTCCCAGCATGTCCTTGCAGTGCTGCCATTTGAACGGAAATGCATAAAGAAGGTGAAATAGGCAGCTTGCAAAAAACCGCAGAGTTTGTTCACAGGCAGCCTACAGAAAAGATTCCACATAGCCGACCATATGTAATTAACTCTTTTAGAAAGGTAGCAATAAAACTACATTTGTCCCTTTTTCTTAAATTCTTTCTTGCCTCTGCTGGGACCCAATCTCGCGGGACAGTCCAGCTTTTTGTTGAAATCTTTGTGTCAATCTCGCGGTTTGGGTGAGGAGAGCATGAGGCGTGAGATGTTCTGGGGGCGTGGGGTGGATGTGGACAAAAAGAGCGTGTAGCCCGACCATAAACACACGGCTGAGGTGAGAGTTTAGGCCAAGAGAAGAGACGGAGGCAATTTATGTCAAGAAAAAGTATAGAAATATATGACAATACAGTTCTAGCCGCAATGGACAGAGACAAACAAAGGGCTTGTTGTTTTGCAGAAATGCCAATTTCTTTCCATTTGAAAAGTATGGAGAAATGTCACTTTTTCACTAGTGTCTGCTCAACTTAAAGGTATCCATGTACAGTAGGACTACTGGAACATCTGATCATAATTTTACTGTATTTTTTTAGATGGACAATGACGAGAGAGAAGAAGCTGCATTGTGGCGTAACGCCAGTGGTTTGGGACTTAAGATTTAGAAAGTGACTAAAGTCAAACGCAGGTTCAGGTGCCATGCTAATTTTTTCCTGGAAACCTCAGCGTCTGGAGCAGGTTCTCTGGTATTTAGACAAGACAGTGTTCTCGTGTAAATCTGTGCGGCGTTCATCAAATACACGCCGCAGTGCACCAGAGTTAGCGTAACAGGAAATCTGCAATCAACCTGTTCATAATACGTGGCAAACCCGCGCACCCGTGTACACCCGGCCTAAATTTGCATTTTATTCCTGGCTCCAAATATTTGCTGAATGTTCCTTTCCTCTCCAGTGAGCGAAGACAATAAATATATAGCACCAAAGGCATATTATAAGATATAAACTATAAGATATGAACTATTCTGTTAATCTTTTCAAAATATCACAGAAACTACAGTGTATTATGACATGACAATCGTAATTGTACCATGATACTGTATTTTGGATATCATCACTCATATCCCTTGTTTCATCTTCAAAGTGTTCTTTTCATCTAACCTCTCTGAATTTGCCTGACCAAATTATGAGCAACAAATTACACACAGTTTAATCCTCTCTTATTTGAATGACATGAGCTCTCACTCCAAGATTTGTTGGCTTTACTTCCATCCAGAGTCATTCACAGTCTGTCATTGCGCTCCGGGTCAGGCCTTTCTCACTGCCACCCTGCAATCCCAAATAAAGTCACCCAAATTCTACTGCTGATGTCATCCGCACCAGTTCAATGATTGCCCTATAATCAGCGGCCTTCTGCTCTGTGATTGGAGAGCCGCTCACATGGCCTCTTTGACCTGAGCTAGACAGAGAATTTATTTTACTCAACTTCCTCAAGCTTGATGCTTTAAAACTCTTCCCTTAAAATTGATGTGATTTTTTATTGCAATTTAAGAGATTTACGGTTCTTCAGGTGACCCACAAAGACGTCAAAAAGAGATACAGAACAAGACAGAAGAATTATGATATTTTCAGATTAACATTATAAATGCTGGCAGCCTGGCACCAAAGAAACATATTGTGTAAAACTGACTTTCATGAGCTTTTAACCAAGTTCTGACAGTGTTACCTCAAACACCTCTCTCACTTTAAGTTGTATTTCGGTTTATTCATGCATGATGGTTGAGTAATTATATACAATATACATTTCAGACTTAAGTGCTTTCTGTTTTCACTTAACCCCTTATCCTCGCCCACATTCATAAAATACAAATCAAATACAGAATCTGAGTCATACACATATAGGATTCAAAGACATTTTTGCGAAAATAAAAACATGTTAATGGAAATCTACTGCTTGCTTTGGTGAAAATATTGTCCGAGAGGTGGTTATGCAGTTTTGATTTGGAGGTCAAAAGTCCCACTTCTATTACAAAGCTGTTTAAGATCAGTGATAATCTGTTCATTACTAAGAAACATAAAAAGCATATGTCTTCTTTAAAGGTCCCATAACATGCAAAATCGACTTTTCAGAGGTTTTAACCTTCCTACAGTGCTATTTGGGCCTCGTATGTTGTGCCCAAAGTGGTTTTTTGATTGATTTTTTCTTTCTTTGTGGGGCCAAAGAAAGCGTGCCACTGTTGCTTTCAGAATATACAAGGATTGTACCTGCTGGAACACTGGAAGCAGTTTGAATTATATTAAACTAATAATCACTGATCACTGAAGCGGCATGCTGAGCACTGTTTGCTGCTGAGCTAGTGGCATAATGACTGTAAAAATGCAGAGCAGCACTGATTTCCACCGGGTATTTTTAAGATATTTATTTAATGATATCCACTTATCCAGATTTTTAAATTAATTTATTCATTTTTATCCACCATCTGATATAAGGAAACTATCAAGCTGCTGGACATGTTCAATATGAAAAGAAAGCTGTAACCCACTTATTTTCAGTCAAATCAACATTCTGGGATGAATTAGAGTCAGTTTCTACTCCAAAAGCAAAAATTTAAAAATTACACAAAAATTCCAAGAAATGTAATAGGACTTTTATATGGATTCCGCCTGGACTTGTTTCTTTATTACAAGTCCCTAAAACTATTTTTTTTGTTAAATTAGCTTCAGCTTCGAAAGAGGAATTGTCAAAACCAACAAAAGCCAAAAGTGGTGTCAATCAGGCAAAATCTAAAGACACCAGCTTCACATCTTCATATATTTCACAAAGAGAACAGAACTAGTTTCCAAGTGTAATCAGAGTAAATCAGACACCAGAGTCCAATACTACAGAGTTTCAGCTTCACAAAGAGTCCAGCCAATTGTTTGTGCTCCAAAGGGTTAAGAAACAGCTTCAGTTTGAAATGAGGCTCATTTTAGTTACACGTTTTAGGAAAAACAGGCCCGAGCGGTGGATAACAAGGTTTACATTTCTGAAGTTAATCCAACAGCTAAATCCAGAGTTAAATCCAACAAATGAAATCCATTTAATGATCCCAAGATTTTTTTAAATTTGCATAATTTCCAAATGGTTGTACATTCTGACTTTAAAGTCTTCTTTAAAGGGTCTCGTGTTTTTCTAATTATGACTTAGTTTGGTGGGAGGGCGCCTGTGGTAAATCCAATCCAATCCAGCAAATCCAACAAATGAAATCCATTTAATGATCCCAAGATTTTTTTAAATTTGCATAATTTCCAAATGGTTGTACATTCTGACTTTAAAGTCTTCTTTAAAGGGTCTCGTGTTTTTCTAATTATGACTTAGTTTGGTGGGAGGTCGCCTGTTGTAAATATTTATCATTGTTTTACAACGGTCAAGATGCAGTATTTTAAGGAAAAGTTGAAAAATAAAAGAATAAAATTACAGGAAGTAGTGCCGAGTTCTAAAACTGAATCCCTCTAAGTCATCAAAAAGCGACACGCCATTGTGAAGACAATTTACACACAACTGACACATTTTTCTGACTGTTTAAACCTTCATTCAACAAAATAAAGGCCTTGTTAGGTAGACTTCATTAAGAATTTCAAACTATTGTGCAATTTATATGCATTTTGGCCCTTGTTGACAAAATGGTTGCCAGGAAACATTATGGAATCACCTTTACATACGTCATATTTCGCCCATGTCCAACCAGGAAGGACAATTATAAACTTCACAAAAACTGTCAAACTGAGGATCAATGGGCAAAATGTTTAGCAAAATCTTAAATATGATCATGTTTACTACATTTCAGTGAAATGTGTAGTCTAACCTGTCTTATAGACTTTAAATAACTGTCATCAGCATCTTTAAAGACACAGCTCAACCCATTTGATTTTAGTACTGCTAATTATATATCACGCGTAATGGGCGCAGCTACAGCAGTTTATAGAAATGTCCAGCCCTTTCTGATATAATCCCTAATCCCTGTTTTTGAGTGGCTGTTTACCCACATCCATCTAAAACCGCCAGCTAAATCCTACACATCTTTAAAGCGTTTAAATGGGCAGCTTGGCTTATTTAAATTGAAGGCTTGGATGGGTAATGGGCTTGCCTGGTGCCTGCTGAAGTTGCTGAATTTGGTTGGGATTGAATGGTACATTGTGTTGGCCCATCATCTCACGACAGAATTAGTGTAATAGCAGCCTGTAACTCCCTCAAGTGCATCCACAGGAGGCCCAAATAAAGCTTAATAAATGCTCTGCCACAACACATTCAGCAGGCCGTCATTAACAGTCACTCAAGTCTGTTCAATGTCCCGGAGCTAACATTAGGAAAACGGCTCAGAAAGATTTCACTTTGTAATTGGATTGGGACAAAGAATAATATTAATAATAATAGGAGCTCATGGTAATCAGAAGATACCAACACAAATAAGGGAAAATGTATTTATTTTTATGTTGATAGCTCCAGGTTCAAATCTTACCCATATCCATATACATTGCCCGATGTTTGATATAGATATAGATTAAAAAAAAGAGTTCTTCGCCAGGGGTGCAGTGGATAAGGGTGTTGCAGATGTAAACTCAATTCCAACTCTCGACCGTTTGCCAAATGTCCGCACTTTCTCCCCCTTTCATGCCACAACTGTTCGGTCAAAAAAGATTCCGGACCAAAACAACAACAAAAAAACACATAAAATGATAATACTACCAACTTATTGACCTAAAAGAGTAACAAAACGTTGACAGGATTGAAACTGCAGGAGAAAGACTATACACTTTTAATGGGCATGACTTCACATCATCTCAAGCGTTATAATGCATGCAGAGTGGGTTGCTGGGCCGGTGAGGAGGGGCTGTCACTGACATGATATGACCCGGGAGGTCGCCGGTCTGTTCACGACCCAGATGTCTGACCCTGGACCAGCCCTGTCTCTGTCTCAGAACAAAAACACTGCAGGTAATCTACAGCCACAGCGGGTATAAATAAATTATGCAAGGTATTCAGATGGGATGTTTTTTGTCATCAAATCTTAAGTTATTTATACAGCACTAAGTTTAGCACGTTAGTTTACTGCTTTAGTTCTATTTAGTCAGGATCTCGACTTATTTCAAAACCACTATTGATGAACAGTGATGCGACAACATCCAAATCTTAAAGTTGGGAATTATTGCTTTATTTATTGCATTATTGTGGAGAGGCTCAAGATATTACAGTATTTAAAAAAATACGACTCCTGAAACAACGTATTTGTGTCAGTTTAAGGGCAGTAAGCTCCTCCCTTCAGACAGATATGAGACAGATTTACTGAAGAAGCTGCTTGGATGAGCGGCAAAACAGCTTCACTTTTAAAACCTTTGTCCTGTTGAAAGATTTTAATTTTCTTTTGCCTTAAAAATTATTGTGATTTTTGATTTTCAGGACAGGACAGCTGTAGCGTAAAATGGGCAGAGAGAGGGCAGGCATTCCGCAAACGGTCAGGACCAGGAGGTGAAGGTGGTAACAATCACATATATTGCCTTAAACTCCTACATGACACACAATCTTGTCGTTTTTCAATACATAATGTCTAAAAATAACAGTAACTTATTGGATGCACTAAAATGGAGCAAAGGATCATGCTCTAAAATCTCTCAAATGTAAGACTTGGATGGCATTTAATGAT
The DNA here is from genome assembly GCA_019453435.1 of Rhinogobius similis. Taxonomy (NCBI): domain Eukaryota; kingdom Metazoa; phylum Chordata; class Actinopteri; order Gobiiformes; family Gobiidae; genus Rhinogobius; species Rhinogobius similis. Next base: position 26,505,731 of record CM033635.1, read on the forward strand.
TTGTTTGCTACACTTTTTGTTTTAGTTAACTTTTTGAAATTGTCAGTGGTAAAAAAACAAACAAAGAAAATCCAAATAAGTGTCCACATGTGGCTGCTTCGTGTGGAGGCTCAAGGGGCAGCTGGTCATTGGCCCTGGTCGGCCTCTATGTGTGGGGCAGAATGGTAAGTTTGAGGCCAAAGGTCGTGGACGAAGTGTAAAGCGGTGTGGAGCTGACACAGCAGATAAAATCCATGTGTGAACAAGACAGACAACTGAGGATTCACTTTGCCGGAAAGTCATGGCACGAGGTTGCATCCGTGTAGTAAGACACTGCTGTTGTGACCAAAATAACTTTAGAAAATTCCTCACACATGGTTAAAAGGATGCAATGTATCTGGTCGACCACATGGCTGTCTTGGTTGCTGACAGAGAGTCCATGGTCATTTGGGACGACGGGTCAGTGGGTGCTGAATTTAATGAACTGACTGTATTGAGCTCAGTAACGAGTGAGATTGAATCATAAGGACAAATTTTACAACAAAATTCGTCAAAATGGAGTTGGCCACAGGGGCGAAGCACAAAATTCTGGGCCCCAGGTACAAATATTCTAAGTGGGCTCCTAATATATACTTTTTAAAAAATGTTTTATTCCCAGCAATTTGGGTTATATTATAGTTATTTTTCTTTCACTTGTGCTACTTGTTTTTCCAATAGCTGGACCATTTTCTCAGACATCTCAAAATAAATGATTACAATAAGAAAATACATTAACTGCTAATTAAAATCACTTTTCCTTCTAAAAAGGGTGATGGGGCCCTCTCATGTCATGCATAATTGTATTTAGTTTCTCAACTTTACTTTACCACAGTGCATTTTATTACAACAAAACTTTATTAAAGTGTAGACTGGGCCTCGGGAAACCAGTATCTTTTAGCCTCCCAGTCTGACGCCCCTGATCAGCTCCGAGGAACCTGAGGAAGGATTTGAGTGAGTGCAATGAGAGCGTAACACAGGTGGAGCGTTGCATCTCAAACACTGAAGACCAGACGTTTGGAGTGAAAGCTAACATGGATACTATGAAACAAAAACAAGGCCATGGAGGACAAACTTATGGAACTGGAGTTGGGGTAATGTCGGAACAACTTGAGACTTGTGGTTGTGCCGGAGGGTGTCAAGGCTGAGGTCCCTTTCTGAAGAAGGTGATACTCAAGGTGCTGCACTGTCTCTCCTTAATGTTAAAAAACACTACAAAATTTAAAAAAAGGAAGAAAAAAGAATAACAAACAATATTCAGAATATGCAAATAGCACATTTACATATTGGACATGGATATTTCATTTTAATTGGATTGGATGAGGCAGTGGGAACAATTTGGAATTTAATGTTTTTTGCTCTGTGTTTAGATCAGATAAGGGTCTATCCCCTTGATTTTCAACCAGTGTGCCTTGAAATTTTCCCAGGCATGCCTTGAAAAAAATGTCAAATTTGAGTTAACAGGTTCAGAAATGCGGATGTAAATCACTAATTTACCTTTTTGGAGTGGCCTGAGCAACTTCTGCACCAAAACAGAATGCAAAACCACCACTAATGCCAAATTTAAAGCACCAAACAGTAGTACAGACATGATTTATCTCATTATATGCCATATTTTATTAACTAAACGGTCTGATTTGGTCATGTTTTTGTAGTTGTAGATGGTGTGCCGTGTTATCATTTAAACCCAAAAAGTGTGCCGCAACTAGAAAAAGGTTGAAATACACTGGTCTATCCGGTTTATTTAAAACCATGTTTAAAACAGATTTCTACAGATACTTATGGTTTTAAAATGTGATAAATTGCTCATGTTGTATTTTTTCAAACATATTACATTGAATCCAGTGTATCTGTCTTGGCTTCTTCTGGAGGCTCCACTCTGTGAGGGAATGGTATTCTTCTATATCATAGGTCAATATCAAATTCAACCGTTTCATTTTAGTCTTTCTTTCACCCTCTCTCACACACCAAGCTGCTCTAACTATACTGTAGTTGGACATGCAATGTATTAACAGTGCCCCCCGCTGGTCAATTGTAAACATGCATCTTTGTTTTATGTTTTTTTAATGTACTGTACTGAATTATACAGTTGAATGACGAATGAACCGTGATAGCAGGTCTATAAGGTCTATACATTTATACCAGTGGTTCCCAAAGTGGGGGTTGCAACTGATCTTGAAGTCATAAAAATGATTTCAAGATGTAATAAAAAAATTATGACATTGTATTTAATCACATTTATAAAACAAACCCTAATGTTTTTTGTGAAACTAGGTCAATTTACACTATAATATACTAAAAACATTTGCAGGGGTGAACCTGAGTCACATTTAGACCGTCGTAGAATTTTTGTTTTGCTTGGTCTGTAACTGGACTATTGTAATCTAGAGCTAAGTTAGGTTACACAACTAATATACTTGAATGCATCCTGGTTAGCAACAAAAGCAAAACACGCTTCCACTTCCTCCAGTACATCCACTTTTGGGGAGTAAATTACTTGGTGCAGAATCCATATCCTATTGTCCTCTATCTTGTGTACCGCTTCTTAGAAGTCCCGCTACCGCCACCTTCTGGAAACTGTTTGTTTGTGGACTGTGGACAGTAGGAGGCGCCACGAGCCAATACAATACCTCAGTTTTAGCCATGGGAGGCAAAAGCTGTGCCAGCATGTTTATGGTGGTTCTGCTTAATCTAAAGGCTGCCTGAGGTCACCATTAGAAAGAATAGAGCCAGAATTGCCACTGACACATTTTAGTTAGACTGTAGCTCTTTGTTTCTGTTCTTGTAGCCAGAATAAAAGATTATCATCACATTTACTGGGTAATAAAAAAATATATAGATACACATGTAAATTACACATTAGACTGACTGCCAGTAATTTATTAAGCTCATAAAATATCTGAGGAGGACCAAAGCTGCTGTGGCCCCCACCTTCATCCAGGACGTCAGTGTGGATGTGGTGGAGGAGTACAAGTACAAGTAAGGGCCAGAGCCGTCTTTTTGAGGGGGGTTAGATCCTTTCACATCTGCAGGACAATGCCCAGGATGTTCAGTGCCATTATTATCTGTTCTGGACTTTCCCTCCTACCAGCTCCACATTGTACATATAAAGAGCAAAGAGCTCGTTCAGCACTAGAGTGCTACTGCCACACTGCTCCACTGAGACACAGGAAATAATCCTGTCACCGTCAAACAGCTGAGCTCTGTGCTGTAAACCCTCTTTGTAAAGATAACTACCTATTTCTTCTGCTGGTCGGCAGCATGTCTGCAATGAAGAACAATACATTTCCCATTAAATGAATAAAAGTGGGCCTAATTTTGATTCTGGAAAAAAAACAAACCCAAAAACGATTTATTGCACTGTTCTAATCATATATAATTAATTTATAGAAGACCTGGTGTTGACTGGTGTAACAAAATTTACGCCACAATCAATGGGAGCAAATTATTATTATTAGATCTTATTACTATACTATTGGCATATTATTGTGAAGAGAAACAGTAGGCCTGTTTGTTTGATTGTCACTATTATTACACAATTACTGATGTAAGTATTATAGTAAGAATTATTCTGAATTTTTGACTGCTTATATCCCTGTCACTCCAAAGGAGTTTTACAATGTGATGCATGCAATCCCTAAACAATGGTTTTCAGAGGCAGTGCGCTCTCTTAAATATGGTAAATCACGCCACCTCTCTGACAGAAACTTCTGTGGGGAAAATATTCTTTTCATCATTTGTAATTCACAAGCCCTGGCATTTTCCCCCTCCCCCTGAACATAAATCAATCTGGAAAAAAGAACAATCAGAGGCATTTCAACATTCAACATTTCTTCATTAATAATCCTTTAATGAAAAAAGGGATATGCGTTTCAGTCGCGTGAGACCTTCCTCAGGGCATGAATGAGTAAAAGCTGGTGCCAGGTGTTTAAATAGGCCAAATTGTCACATGACAATGATAGTCACATGATACCACAAATTCGAACAAAGTGCCTAATTCTACAATATGGCAAAATACAAAGCCAAGTCTTTGAGAGCCTCGAATTGTTCTTTTTTTTGTATATTCAGTGGTTAGGACAGGGATAAAGGGTGGTCTCCAAAGGGCTCAGCAGTCAGTTGCTCCAGCACGTACACTTATATAAACACACACCCAAATGTACTCTCCAGTGAAACCCAAAATGCTCATTTCTATTACTGTTGTTATGTCTTTGCTTTATTGTATATTTTACCAGGTTGGCCTTGACCACACAGCCCAAGTCCTTCAAGAGCAGGTTACTTCTGTGTGCTGCTGAGAGTTTCTGCTCACATCAGTTTGTGATGAGGATCTGCTACCATCAGGACCACAACAACCTCATCAACAGAGGAACACATGCACATGGAAGACACTAGTGAGTGTCATTTCTTTATTTACATTCCAACAGTCCATGGCTAAAATAAATCAAATAAATAAATGCATAACATGGGGTGAAATGAAAGAAAAAAGCTGTTTTAATCTTGTCGTGTTTTTACGTAGTATAATGCTACTCGATGAGAAAGTATTCTAAGTATTCAGAGCGCAGTACTCTGATTGGACTATGTAATGGGATATGTTACAAATACATTATATTGCAGGTATTCAGTATTCTGTAACTAAATACATACAATTCTACTTGTAACCAAGAGGCTAAGAGGCTACAAAGCAGAGGGGGGCAAACTAAGGCCCGGGGGCCACATGCGGCCCTTTTGGCATTTTGATCCGGCCCGCAAAGCATTCAATTAAAAATTGTATGAGTTAGGTGTGGTGCATTTGTCATTTTATAGTTTCCTGAGCAGCTGATTGTTCATTAAAAATCAGTTTTGAGAACAGCCACCACTAGAATAACACCAAACTTTGATGCATTGGATAAAAGGAGTGATCAACTGCACTGTTCTATGTTAGGTTAGGTCATTAGGTCTATGTGTAGTAGTATGTGTGTAAAATGGTCCGGCCCCCAGGCAAGTGTAAAAATCCAATGTGGCCCTTGCGTCAAAATAATTGCCCACCCCTGCTACAAAGCCCTAAATTTAACACAGGTTTTTATTTAGAGAGAAATGCAGTGGCGATCAAAAAGAGGCAGTGGCAAATTTAACTATGTTTATTTATACAATAAAAGTAGTTCAAGTCTAAAAGGACCTGTAAACGTTTATTCTTGTAAAAGAAATGCATATGATTCAAATACTAATGGCTGACCAGCCGCAGGTGCATGCGGTGGAAGGCTAAAGTGGACAAGTAACAGAGTACTCACCACACCCACCCCCACACACACCCCCACGCACACCCACACCCACACACACAACCTCACACCCACTCACACACACACAACCCCATCAGGAGTAGATGTCCGTTGGAGAGAGGGAAAGATGCTTCAGAGGAAGGAAAGGATAAATAATCAGTTCAAATGAAGCCACAGTGTGTCAGTGGTTTACTGAGGACAGACCGAATAAAAATCACTGGACGAGTGTGATGTCATAGCGTTTGGCTCCAGCCAAATTAAGCTAATCACAGCTAGCAGCATGGATGTATTAAAAGAACTGGATAAGGCATACCCCCTCTGTCTGTGGTCCCAGATTGATTTGTGGCCGTGCAAGGTACTGCAGCCTCTTTTAACCAGCCTTTTTCTAAAATTGCTCATTATAATTGCAGACAGTACTGAATTATTATCGGTATTTAAATAAAATAGAAGGAAATGTTCTTTTCTACCGTTTCTAAAATCACCGAAATTACCGTTTTTATATGAAGTGGGGGATTGTCGTCACGTGGCGCCCTAAAGCAAAGATGGCAGCCTCTGTATCAGGAAGTAAAACAAAGATGGCAGCCTCCGTATCAGGAAGTAAAGCAAAGATGGCAGCCACCGTATCAGGAAGTAAAACAAAGATGTCAGCCTCCATATCAGGAAGTAAAACAAAGATGTGAGCCTCCGTATCAGGAAGTAAATGCGGAAGTAAGAAACTTTTTGGGGGTCATGCGCCAATGAGCACTCTCCATAGGTATAAACAGGGCGGCCATTTTGGATTCATCTTCCAGGTTTTATTATAGTTCTATGGCTAGCAGTTATAGCGGCTAAATTGGAGCTAGCAGTTATAGCAGCTAAAGTGGAGCTAGACTCCATATTTGGAAATCCGAGTGCGTATCGTGGTGACCACACGGCCCAATCAGGAGTGAGTTTGTTAATGGTTTCCGCCCCTCGGCGGGAGGAGACGGCAGCAACGTGCGGCGCTAGCGGTCAATCAAACCTGTTGCTAACACAAGTGAAACCGGCCCCTGGAAAAGGAAGCCCCTGATTGGTTAGATATTACTGTAATAAGTTGATTTGTGATTTCCTGCTAGCTGTTTGAGTGGTCAAAGTCCTGTGCCCACTGCTCTTTCTGCTTCCTGGTCATCTGGTCCTGCTGCCTGGTCATCATCTGGTCCAAGTCCTGAGCCTACAGCCCCATTCCCTGCCAGCTGTTTGAGTGACCCAAGTCCTGTGCCCACTGCTGTCTGCTCGTCATCTGGTCCTGCTGCCTGGTCATCATCTAGTCCTCTTGCCTAGCCATCATCTGGCCCAAGCCCTGTGCCTACAACTCCATCTCCTGCCAAAAAAACATGTATTTTTTTTAAAGGTGCAACATGACTTGGAGGGCTACCCCTTCTACTGCCACAACAGATACTGTTTAGCCATAACCATACTGACAAGGATTGGAAGATAAACATGGTTTAATGCCATACTGTGGAACATCCCAGGTAAAGCAAAGTTACTATAATACCTATAATGATTCAGGATTAGCTCCATCACTCATTCCTCCTGTTATCAAGTTGTTTCATTGGTAGATTTAGTAGTATTTTTTGCGTGTGATTATTATTATTATTATTAACCTGTATTAAACATTTCTGGAGCCAGATAAGAACTCACTTTGCTGTTGATGGTCCAACACTGATCACGGTCTATCTAAAGCCATGTCTAAACAAGCCCAATCCACACTCTGCTGAATGAATGCTTTTATACTGCACGCAGAGGTTACAGGTGCACAGGGAAGGGCATCTGACACAAAGATGATGCAGAGAGGATATATCTAAAGCCTCAATGTGCAAACATCATACAAATTGGCTGGCTCTCTAGTCTCTCTCATCAGTGGTAGCAGCCCCAGTTGAAGTGGTGTGCTTTTCAAAAACAGTGTCCAGACGACCACCTCTGAAACCTTTTCTACCATGAAACACCGCTGGACCACTCAGGGATTACAGCCAATTAATGACTGAGGGTGGAGGGTCATCAGTGGAGTGGCCGCAGACTGCAGAATGAAAAAAGAACATGCGTTACTTGATGTCAAAATGCTGACCGACAAAACTATCAGATCAAAAACACTCAGTGGATAAGGTGAAGAACTCTGAAATGTCCACTACAGAAGTCCCCGAATCTGCAAAATAAAGACACTACAATGACAACAGGTTCAAAGAAACATATTTTATTACCGTGTTTTGATTGCTGACGCTGGAGCCACATTTGTGATGGAGGCAAGCTTGTGTGCCACTGTGGATGGTGATGGAAGGCTGGAGCAGTTGTTTAGACGGAGGAGAAGATTCGGAGGCAAGTTGGCTGACGGTGGAGCAATGGAGGACGGCTGGACGTTTTCCTTTTGTCCCTGCAGATGGTGCTGTTAAGCCGGGGCAGGGCACATGGTATTTGAAGGCAGAGAAGATGTCACGTGGCGCTGGCTGATGTTAGAGCTCGCCCCGAAGATGGAATGCTGGGGCGGTGGCCACGAGGAGCAAGGCAGAAATGATGGAACTCTTCTGTTTTCGGAGGCGTGTGAGGACAGCGGCTGGTGTTGCGGCGGGGCAGCTGGGTGGTCAAAGCTGCAAAGCACAGACAGACGAGGCTCCCTGCAATGTAAAAAATGTTAAAGCACACAAATTAAAACACTAAAATCTATCAATAAAAGTTAAAACCACACTCAAATGTTAAAAATCCCACACAAAACATGTAAAATGTAAGATTAATAAAATAAAGTGCCAAGCTCATCAGCCTCAGAAGTAGACTGCGAGTGCACCAGCTCAGAGGGACGTGTGTCTGTTAGCTGTGGGGGAGGTGGGTTTGGTCTCAGGAGCCAGGCCCAGGAGGAAGTCCGGAGCGCGGGCCGAAGTCGGGGGCTGGAGGGCGACGCCTGTGGACAAAGGAAACGTGTTTTCACAGGGCACACTTTTTACCTTTACTTCACTGCATTTTTTTTCTTTTTTAACTGGACTGGACTGAAAGTAAAGTAGGTTTGTGTGGGGTTTAAGACTGGGTTTTGACCAAATGTATGAATAAAGATGACTTGACAAATGATGTAATTGATTGCGTTCCTTCCTCCGACCAAAGATCACCAAATTTGACACTTTAGTAGGTCTCAAAATCTGTGTGAAATACTTTGTACTCTTAATGTACATTTTGAAACAGGCTTTTGAATGGCTAACTGTTACCCATGACCAGTGTTGGGCGTAACTAAGTTACTTTTACTTAGTTACTTAATTAAATGACAATTTTAGTACTTTAGTAGTGTAACACATTACTTTGAAAATACGTAATTAAATTAGTTACTAACAAATTACTCAGTTAGTTACTTTCACCAACAACACTGTTCAGGAAGAGAATGCAACCTTCTCTTGCAGTAAACAGCCTGAACAAGGAACATGTTTAATATTCTCAAGTGAGCAACCCATGGGCCTGACTTCTACTGTCAGAATAATGCCTCAGAGTCAAGATCAGCCGCTCATAGCAGCGTGTTATGCATGTTATTTTGAGACAATTTCAACAACTTATTTGTTGTTTTCCTCTGTTTAATTGTCATTAATAAATAAAATGTAAAACCACATATTTGATTAATTTATACAATAGTACCAAAAAAAGTAATCCCAAAGTAATGTAACTCTTGAGGCAGTAACTAAGTACTATAAGTAATTATATTTTATCAAAGTAATTTATAATCTGTAACTAATTACTTTTTCAAAATAACTTGGCCAACACTGACGTTGTTTTGCACCTGTATCTGTACAAACGCAAGCAGCGCTTCTAATAAATGTGTTCTCACCTGGTCCGGGTGCTGCCCGGCGGCGGACTGGAACCCGAAAGTCCAATTCCTCTTCCGCCGTGACCCCCGAGAGGCGGCAGACTAGAGCAGCCGCCTGCAACGGAGAGAGAACACAGGCATTGGAGGAAAACACGTCACGTCACCGTCCGCTGGTTTGCCTGTCTTTACCTGCTGCCTCTCGGAAGGGGTGCGGGGGCTGAGCAGAACTGACCTCGGCGGAGACGGCGGGCGCGTCTGAAAGAGAGAGGACCCAGAGGGTTTAGGGGGAGGCGGTCCTTGGGTTAGGCGGATAGAGCCTGAGCCCTGCAAACGCCTGGCATGGCCCCGAGTTCAGCTGAATTTCTCTAGTGCATGTGTTCTGGACCCCCATGCGTAAAGGAGGACTCCGCTGGAAACATAACAGAGTCTGGCGGTGGTGGTGGTAGAGATGGAGCTGAGGCTGTTTGGAGCTTTCCTTCCCCGGTGGCTCAAAGTGTCACTAGTGTTGACTGTTTGCAGACAGCGTATTTTAATGCCCTAAAACTACTACTAAAGAACCAGCCGACTTTTCTCTTCAATGTGCTTTATTAACGAGCTTCTAATGATAACAAGAGCCGAATGGTCTCAAATTCCTGTCAATGAGTGTTAGCGGCAATACTTACATATTGCTTGTACTTCATAATTATTGATATGGTTTATTTTTGATAATTGAAAAACTACCCTCTGCGACCAGAGGCAATCGCAGGCATCACACCTGTTTTTGAGGCATTGCGCGATGCGGGTGTAATCGTCCCCTGTCATTCTGGGGGGGTCCGCAGTCCCATCTTTCCTGTGAGAAAACCAAGTGAACCTGGAATACCTGAAAAATGGTGTTTTACAAATGCTGTTTACAAAACATGCTGTGTACAAAAGCTGTTAATGAGGCGGTTGAACCGGTAGCCGCTGTAGTCCCAAATCCAAGGCAAGGCAAGGCAAGTTTATTTGTATAGCACAATTCGTACACAGGGCAATTCAAAGTGCTTTACATAAACAGGAAAAGTTGCATTAAAATCACAAAACACAAAAAGACACACAGAATCATTTTAAAATCATTTTAAAATAAAGTGCTTTATAAGAGAAGAGTGCAGATAGATCTTTCAGTCGTATGCACGTCTAAAGAGAACTGTTTTTAGCCTGGATTTAAACATTGTCAGAGTGGAGGCCTGTCTCACATCTTCAGGGAGACTGTTCCAGATTTTAGCTGCAAAAAACTGAAATGCTGATTCCCCATGTTTAGTCCTGACTCTAGGCACCTGCAGGAGGCTGGTCCCTGAGGTCCTCAGATTGCGAGATGGTTCATATGGCACTAACATGTCAGAGATGTACTTTGGTGCTTGGCCGTGGAGAGACTTGAACACAAGCAGAGCTGCTTTAAAGTCAATTCTCTGAGCCACAGGAAGCCAGTGCAGAGACCTGAGCACAGGACTAATGTGATCGTACTTCCTGGTTCTTGTCAGGACCCGAGCAGCAGCATTCTGGATGTACTGCAGCTGTTTTACAGCTTGTTTGGAGAGGCCAGTGAACAGGCCGTTGCAGTAGTCTAACCTACTGGAGACAAATGCATGGATAAGTCTCTCCAAGTCTGGTTTAGACACTATACCTTTAATTTTGGCAATGTTTTTAGGTGGTAAAAGGCTGTTGATGTTATTGATTTGATGTGGCTGTTAAAGTTCAGGTCTGAGTCCATTATTACCCCCAGATTTCTAACTTGATTTGTCGGTTTTAGAGCGAGAGACTGGAGGTGACTGCTGACACTTTCTCTCTGTTTCTGCGGCCCAAAGACGATGATTTCAGTCTTGTCTGAGTTTAGCTGAAGAAAATTGTTTTGCATCCACAAGCTGATCTGTTGGATGCAATGACAGAGTGAATCCACTGGTCCATATTCACCTGCTGTCAGTGAGACATAGATCTGAGTGTCATCTGCGTAGTTGTGATAAGACACATTTGTGCTGAGTATTAACTGGCCTAAGGGCAGCATATAGAGGTTGAACAGAAGGGGTCCCAGGATTGACCCTTGGGGCACCCCACAGGTCAAGCTCACGTGGTCTGAGACACAGTTACCAATCTCAACAAAGTACTCTCTGTCCTCAAGGTAGGACTTCAACCAATTTAGGGCAGTGCCAGTGATGCCCACCCAGTCCTCTAGTCTCTGTAGGAGGATCCTATGATCGACAGTGTCAAAAGCAGCGCTCAGATCTAACAGAATTAAGACTGAGGCTTTGCCTGCGTCAGTGTTCAGGCGGATGTCATTTGTCACCTTGATAAGAGCAGTCTCAGTGCTGTGATGAGGTCTAAAACCTGACTGAAAAAAATCAAATGAGTTGTTTATTAAGAGGAAGTCAGTGAGCTGTTGGTAAACAACCTTTTCGAGGACTTTGCCTAAAAATGGCAGATTTGAGATGGGCCGATGATTTTTCAGTACTGAGGCATCAAGACTGCTCTTCTTTAGGAGAGGCTTAATGACCGCAGTTTTCAAGGCCCTTGGGAATGTTCCAGATTGAAGCGACATGTTAACTATGTGAGTGAGTGGTGTTAACAAAGTGCTCAGAACAGACTTTAGAAATCTGGTGGGTAACACATCGAGGCAGCATGTAGAAGAACTCAGACTGGTGATGATCTCTTGGACAGTTTTGTCAGTTACAGGTGCAAACTGAGTCAGCTCTAAATGTGTAGGTGGTTTTAAAGTTATTATTTGCACTGTGGAATTTATGGCATTTTTAATGCCCTGAACCTTGTCATTAAAGAATACTGCAAACTCATTGCACTTAGCTGTGGAAATTAGTTCTAATGGCAGCAGAATTGGAGGGTTTGTTAGTCTGTTTACTGTTGCAAACAGAGCACGCGAGTTATTACTGCAATTTCCAATTATTTCAGAAAAAAACCCTTCCCTTGTTTTACATAAAATGAGGTTGTACATGTACAACTTTTCTCTATAAATCTCTTTATGAATCTGGAGCTTTGACTTGCGCCATTTTCGCTCAGCCCTGCGGCACTCCCTTTTCTGTGCCCTGACTGTCTCATTATTCCTCCATGGCGCCCTCTGCTTATTTTTAACCATTTTAACCTTCATAGGAGCAATGGTGTCCAGAACATTCAAGATATTAGATGTAACAGAATTTAAAAAGTCGTCAACATTTGAACATGAAGGATTTTCAAAGTTTATCATTTCCACGAAGAGTGCACTTGTGCTGTCATTTATGTGTCTCCTCCGAACAACTGCAGGACCAGTCGGTGATTTGGGAATAACAGACATGTCAAAGAAAACACAGAAATGATCAGACAGTGCCACATCGACCACACTGACGTTTGAAATATTAACCCCTTTAGTAATTAGCAGGTCCTGAGTGTGTCCTCTGCTGTGTGTGGGGCCACTCACATGCTGAGTAAGACCAAAGGTTTCAAGGACAGCCTCAAGCTCTTTCGCGTTTCTGTCATAAACATTATCCACGTGAACATTGAAATCACCTGTAATGACCAAACCGTCAAAGTCTGTGCATACAACTGAAAGCATCTCAGTAAAATCATCAATAAAACCTTGGCAGTGCTGGGGAGGCTTGTACAGGACAATGTAGAGTATGGAGGGAGACTGTTTTAGCTCCATTTTAAAAGATAAATACTCAAATGATAAAAACACCCCAAAAGACAACCTCTGGGTAACTATTTTATCTCTAAAAACTGCACAGACACCTCCACCCTTTTTGTTGTCGCGTGTTTCAGATTCAAACTTGAAGCTCGGTGGAGTCGCTTCTATTAGAACTACATTCTCCGTGTTTTTGTCAAGCCATGTTTCAGTTAAAAACATAAAATCAAGATTATAAGAAGATATAAAATCATTAATTAAAAGTGATTTGTTACATAATGATCTGACATTAAGCACAGCAAGTTTCAGATTGGTTTCAATGTGACTGGACGTTATCTTTTCACAGGGAATATGAATTAAATTTCTAAGATTGGACAGTCTAACTGTCCTTCTGTTCTCCAGTCTGTGTGACGTGACAACAGATATAACACAGGGCCCCGGGTTTGTTTGACCATTTTCATGACCATAAGTCCCGGCAACGCTGAGACCCACTACATCCTAGCTATAATCCACATACTATTTGGTCTCAAATCCCACCAGAGGCTAAATACTTTTCTGTCATTGACTTGGCCAATGCATTTTTCTCTGTTCCAGTTCACGAGTTCACGAGAACTCATAATTTTGGTTTGCATTTGAATTCCAGAATCGCATTTGGCAGTTTACTCACATGCCACAGGATTTTGTGCACTCACCCACATGGTACAATGCTGTCTTACGCGACTCTCTAGCACCTCTAGAACTCTCTGCAGGTACGTGCCTATTGCAGTATGTTGATGACATTCTACTATGTGCTCCGACACTTGAACAATGCAAGCGAGACACATTGACTCTATTAAAACACCTGCACACGGAGGGCCACAAAGCGAGCCTCTCCAAATTACAATTTGCAAAAGAGGAAGTTATCTTACTGAGTCATTTGATCTCTAAAGATGGGAAATGCATTTCCATGTGTTGCAACAATCCAAAATATACCCAGACCGGTTACAAAAAAACAACTCATGTTGTTTCTGGGCATGTGTTCGACAGTTTATTCTAAATTATTCTGTTTTGGAGTCTCCTTTAAATGCACTCATTCATGGAAAAGGCCTGACGACGAACGACAAAATTACCTGGATTGACGAAGCTGAAGCAGCATTCTGTGAACTGAAACGAGCTCTACAAAGGCCTCCTACTTTAGGACTCCCTGACCCCATGCGACCTTTTACTCAGACTGTTGACGAGCGTAATGGTTACATGGTGTCTGTCCTTCTTCAATCTCATGGGGGCTCTTTAAGACCTGTGGCTTACTTTTCTGCTAAGCTTGACCTGGGGTCTGGTTGTTTACGTGCAGTAGCAGCAGCCGAGAAAGCTGTTGTGGCCTCACGTGACCTTGTGGGTTATGCAGATCTAACTCTGCTTGTGCCACATGCTGTGTCTTTGATTTTGTTGGAACAGAATATATCACATTTGTCAACTGCCCGTTGGTTAAAGTATAACACTCTTTTACTTGAATTGCCTAATGTAACGGTCAAGAGATGTACACAACTTAACCCAGTGACACTGTTGCCCACAGCTGATGACGGTGAACCTCATTGCTGTATTTCAGCCCTTGAACAGCTGTGCACCCCCAGGCCGGACCTGAAAGAAGAACCTTTGACTAATTCTGATTTCATTTTCTATGTAGATGGATCTGCCACATTGGACTCGAACACGGGACGGAACCGTGTTGGATATGCTGTGTGTTCAGATAGTGAGGTGGTGTCCTCTGGGCCACTTCCTCCGCATTATTCTGCACAAACTGCTGAATTGGTAGCGCTGACTGTAGCCTGTTGGCTTTCAGTGGGGAAAACAGTAACCATCTTTACTGACTCCAGATATGCATTTGGTGTTTGTCATGATTAGGCTGCCTTATGGCGACACAGGAATTTTTAAAAATCTGATGGTAAACCTATTTTGAACTCCACACAGGTTGCTAAGCTGTTGGATGCTATTTTGTTACCGTCTGAAATAGCTATCTGTAAGTGACAAGCTCATGCTAAACTCTCTGACCCTATCTCCCGAGGCAATAGGCGGGCTGATACAGCAGCTAAGGCCGCCTCTTATCGGCCGCTGCGCCTTGTCACTGGATGCTTCATACCTGAGTCATTAGCTGCTATGCAAAGTTTTGCGACAGCGGGGGATTGCTGTGTGGACCAAGGGGGCGCCTCGAAACATTTGTGTTGAACATGTCTGACATCACTTTTTAGAGTCCAGCCTTCTTTGTCGAATCTGCGTGTGAAAACGGAACGCCAGTTACAGGGGAAAATACCGTGGCGTGCATGTACCTTTTGTGGCCTCGTGGTGGCGCATGATGTGTTTACAAATCACAGGCTGACATGATCACTCCGAGAACCGGAACACCGGCCCAATCGATAGATGTACCGGAGGTTAATTTTATCTATGATCATTCAGACGCATGTCAGTTCCAACTGATTCCAACATGGTTGCACGCAAGGCTAACTCCTTGTGTTGACCTTGTTTTTACTTTGAAAACGACTGTTGCGTCAAACAATATTTGTCTGTAAGTATTGTTCATGTGACAGTATGATTTTGTCTATCATTTGGGGTCACATGTGTATAATGTATGTTATATTTGAGGAAGCTTAAAGCCCGATTGATGTGTTAGCCTAAGATTAGCACGTCAGTACTGTTAGTTATTGCAAAGAGCTGTAATGTACCACAGCCCTAGAATCAATAGGTTAGTGCTCATGCCATCCATCACTTAATCAGTGAATCAAAGTTTATTTTCTAGAGCACAAGTCAAAGTGTCTCACAAGCATGGAAACACATCCAGCAATAATAATGGCAATCCTAATTAATTTGGACGTGTCAACAGGTCTACATCGCTCCAGAGGCCTCCGTCATCCGTGGAGTCTTGAGCTACGTCCAGGGCGGCTGAAGGTAAGCCAGATGCCCTCCCATCCTCCCCTACATCTGCTTCAGTCCTAAATTAGATTTTAGTAGTAGTATTGTGAAGAAATATCATAAATGATACAATGACTAAACCGAAAAAAAAAACTAGACAAAAATCCTCTGCTTGATTTCTTTCCAAGAAGAAGAAGACAAGAAAAAAAAGAAAAGAAAAGGGGAATCCCCATGGGCAAATTCCCCCGGCACCATCAGCCCCAGTGCTAGCTTATAAGCGCTCCCAGTATTTTCGGGAACTAAGTACTGCACTGGGGCTCTAACCCCGAGCAAAGCGGGTATCGGAGGTTGTATTTATCTGTGATCATGTGACCCCAAAGGTCACATGTGTATAATGTATGTTATATTTGAGGAAGCTTAAAGCCAGATTGATGTGTTAGCCTAAGATTAGCATGTCAGTACTGTTAGTTAGATTTATCATTCACAAACCTTTCCATGTAACTGCTCCTGAATAAACAATGGATCACATACAGTAAATTCTGTTGAGTTCCAACCATTTTATCATTGTTTTTATAAAAATATGGAACCTGGACCTATTCTCCACTCATTCCTTTCATGTCTACATTTTATTATTCTACTAAAATCTCACATGGATGATTGAGAAAAGGTTTCAAAGAGTTTTTCATTTTTCAAAAGAGTGTCCAGACAAGCACCTCTGAAACCTTTTCTACCGTGGAACACTCCTGGACCAATCAGGGATTACGCCCAGTTGATGTCTGGTTTTATTTTCTTTAGTCAGTGGAAATATGGTCAGCATTTTCAATAAGTTAAATAAGCACTATGTAACTTTTCTGGCGGAGGTTCACCACCTGCTTGTCTCCATGGAGATGTTAATGCTTTTCCTTCAATCTTCTAAAGCACGGCTATATAATATTTAGTCAATTAGAAATGGTCACAAAACCACTAAGCACAAAAGGAAGGAGGGAGAAAGAAATTTGGCCTTCACGTGACACTTTTTCACCTTCATAATAATACCACTTTATGGAAACACAGTCGGCTTTATAACCTTGATTGTATCTTTGTGGTTGCCGTCAGTGCTGTGTGTCTTATTATGGACCATGAGTGTCAAATAAATAAATGATGATAATACTGTAATAACACAATTACTACACAATCCAGTGCATAAGAGTGTATAGTAGGGCATCGTGAACTGAATGAAAAACCAAAATAGACAATTTATATCCAAATGAACTGCGGTTTATGGGAGGCTCAAAGTGTGTCGGGGCTGTGGGTGAATGGCTGGTGGGGGGCCTGGAGGGTCATCGGTGGAGGCCGCAGACAGTAGAATGAAAAAAGAACACACGTTACTTTATGTCAAAATGCAGACCGCAAAACTTCAAATCAAAAATAAAGACAGTACAATGACAACAGGTTCAACAAAACATATTTTATTACCGCGTTTTGATTGCTGATGCTGGAGCCACATTTGTGATGGAGACAGGCTTGTGTGCCCCTGCAGATGGTGATGGAAGGCTGGAGCAGTTGTGTGGATGGTGGAGGAGGAGGAGATCTGGAGGCAAGTTGGCTGATGGTGGAGCGATGGAGGACAGCTGGACGTTTTCCTTTTGCCCCTGCAGATGGTGCTGTTCGGCCGTGGCCCATGTATTTGGGCGCAGAGAAGATGTCAAGCGGTGCTGGCTGAAGCTCGCCCCAAAGATGTTGGCCCCGTGAGTGGCAAAAATGATGGAACTCTTCTCTTTTCGGAGGTGTTTGAGAACGGCGGCCGGTGTTGCAGAATGTAAAATGTAAGACTAATGAAGTAAAGTACCAAGCTCATCAGTCTCAGAAGGAGACTGCAAGTGCATCAGCTCAGAGGGACTTGTGTCGCTTAGCTGTGGGGAAGGTGGGTTTGGTGGCATGGGCAGCTGGCCTCTTAGGGGCCATGCCCAGGACAAAGCCCGGAGTGCATGCTGAAGTCGGGGGGCTGGAGGATGACGCCCTTGGACTAAGGAAACATATTACTAACGTGTCCATAGTAATTTTGGAAGGGGGTGCAGTTTTGTTTTGTTACATACGTTTATTTAGGGCCAATTAGGGGAACTCACACAAAAATAGCATCAGGACCCATGCAACGTTTGTAGAATGATCAAGATACACCAGAAAAAAGGAACAAAGAGTTAATTATTAGATGCTGCTCCTGACTCTGCTACAGGACAGCGTCAGTGCCCAGCCTCCCTTTACGCACACACACGCAAACACACACGCATGAGCAGGCGTCTGTGTGAAATCATGAGCCTCGACTTCTACGTATGAAAATTACATTTGGCGATGGTCAACAGGGCATATGCCAAAGTAAATAATATCAATGTTTAACACAGTAGGATCATGTACAGTGTTATGACAGCAACACGGTGCAACAACGAGCTGTTTACTTCACTTCAGTTCAGTTTCCCCGCGACATATGGCGACTTCATCAGTTTTACTCACCGCTCAGATGCTCAGATGAAGCAAAGCCCCACCTCTATGAGACGAGGAAACATGGATTTTTGCCGCTGTCTTTCCATGTAAACTCCATCTGGTCCTTATGTGTCGCGTCAGGTTCAAACACACAGCCTGTACCTCCAGCAAAGTCCACACATTTAGGCGTCCGCTATGTAGTTTCACCTCTTAATCCAGCCTGGGGTTGTCATTTCCTCGTTTATTTTGTCACACTTTAGAGGATATGCAAACAGCGGTAAACAGCGGTTTACGCACTCAGGTCAGTGCGCCTATCATGGAAAAATTCTGTATTGTATTTCTAAAAACAGTTATCCATAAAAATGCAAAGAGAATGAGTCTGGATCCATAAGTTTGGCTTTATTCACTGGTACCAAGGTGAACAAAGGACGTCTGTCCTTCACAGGGATTCTCTGCCTAGTCGACATTATATAGATTCAGGTGTGGCCAGCTCACAAAGATCCGATAGCCAATCAAATCAGGTAGTTAGATGATTCACAGGAGGTCAGGAAATGCATTGTGATACAAAGTGGTCAGCTCCTCAGAGTGTCACCACAGGGTGCCCTGGGTGATGTGATTATAAGAGCATATGTGTCTCCTGAGAGAGTTGGCTGGCCAGGAGGGGGGCAGAAAGTTCACACTTATTTGCCTAGGTGTGAACTTTCTGCCTTTCACATTTAGATGTAGAACAGGATACAGGGTATTATCAAGTCTCAAGACTGAGAAACAAATGGTCAATTGTTTATGCAGGATACTAAAAGACAACAATACAATACATCAAAAGACATCTTCACATCCTTGGTTATCTCTTGGCTTAGGCCAAAAGGGCCCCTGGATGTCTGCTCATACATACCACAAGGGACAGTTTTAAGTTAACTTTTATCAGCTTATAATGAGTCTGCAATATCAAAGATTGCGATAACATGCCGTGCACCATCGCAGGTTTAGTTTTTCCTGACTTTAACCTGCAGGCACACAGTTTACTGCAAAAACATTTGCTAAAAGTAAAAATACCATATTTATTAGAACAGAAACTGTCATTTTATAATGTTACCTAGAAAAGATATAGTTTTGCTCAGGGCAAAACCAGCAATGAGTCGGCTTACAAGTTCCCATTGAGTTGACCATCCAGCAGGGGGTGCTATTGCACCTTTTGCACCCCTAGTTTTCGCGGCTATGAACGCGTCCGTTTTTACAGGGCACAGTTTTTACCTTTCCTTCACTACATTTGAGGGCAGGTATCTGCACTCTCTACTCCACCTCATTTTTTAAATTTAACTGTATTGGACTGAAAGTAAAGTAGGTTTCTGTGGGGTTTAAGACTGGGCTTTGACCAAATGTATGAATATGAAGATGATTTGACAAATGAAGTTATTAATTGAGCCCCTTCCTTTAACCAAACATCACTAAATTTGCCACTTTGGTAGGTCTCAATATCTCTGTGAAATACTTTGTATTCTTAAAGTACATTTTGAAATGGGCCATTTAATCCTTTTACTGATTTTGAATGGGTTACTGTTACTCGTGTCTTTGTTTTGAACCTGTATATACACAAATTAAAGCACCGTCTTTACCTGACACTCTCTCGGAGGGGGGCACTGGGGCTGAGAGGGACTGGCCTCAGCGGAGATGTTGGGTTGCGTCTGAAAGAGAGAGGACGCATAGGGTTTAGTGGGAGGCAGCTCTGGCGACACGCCCAATGAGACGCCTCTACATTTATTTAGGCTTCATACACAGGACATATTTTGCGTTTGTGCAGCAAACAGACCGCGCCCCCCTTTAGGAAGAAAAGCACACAGTTTCAACAGCCACTGGGGATAGTGGTTGGAGACCACAGTTAGTGATCCTTTGTTTTACATTTGAACTCTCTTAAAAACAATACATTTTAGTTTTTTGCACTTTTGAAATACATCCTCTACCAAATAAAAGTTTGTAATATGGTAAGCGAATACTCCTGGAAATACAACATTTCCAGAAAAACTACATTATTAATGAAAATAAGCAATAGTTTATTCTTTCTTTGCCATTTTGATTGAATTAGTCTCAGTCACTGTCTCAGTTGCAAAACATATTATTCCAATGTGTTGTAGAGCGGGTATTGTGGGTAATGCCCTACCCTAGTTTGTCAACCGCCATAAAAAAGAAAAAGAAGACGACGGAAGATGGCGGTGTCATCAGCTGGTAGAACGAATGGCAATGTGCGGAAAAGTGTGGGAAATTCAAATCTTGTGGATTGACCGGTGGTTGTGCATGACTGTTCCGTGAGTGGGTCAGAACGTGGCAGTTGGGGAGATCTTCTTGATTTAGGGGAAGAGGATGAAAGCAGTATGGAGCAAAGTGAAATGAATAGTGATAACAAAACAGTTGGGCGCAACAAACAAGTGAGGAATGACAGCAGCGAAAATGAAATTGATTTATTCTCACCAGTAGAGAGGCAGAAAGTAAAGTCTTTGATTGTTGTGCTGAGATTTGATGGGAAAACATAGGCTAGTATTAAGAAACTTTGTCTGTTTATTTTGACCATGAAACTGAGTAATAAATTGGAAGACATTCTGTCAGCAAAGGTCCTTGTGGATGGGAATCTGCTTGTGCATTGCGCAAATGATGAACTATTCAAAAAAGCGTTGAGCCTAAAGGAGTTTGGAAAGTTGAAGATTGACACTGTGGGGCAAGTGGGTGCACAGCGAGGAGGGTGCAAGGGAGTTATTACTGGGGTACCAGTAAATGTGAGAATGGATGATCTTAAAAAGAATATTAAAGGAGGCAAAGTTACGACTACGGAAAGGATGAAATCCACAAGAAATGGAGTTAAAGTTGACAGTGAAAGCATTTTAATTGATTTTGAGGAAGAAACTTTTCCGGGAAAAGTTTTTCTTGGATTTATTAGTTTCTCTGTAGGGAGTGTATGTGCCAAAATGCAAATGCAAATGCAAATTTTCTTGTTGTTGACAAAATGGCATTGGTTACTTTCATTGCAGGGGTGAAAAACACTACAGCTGGCATCCAGTCAAAAAATGAGAAGATTCAGCTGTTTATAAAGGCAGCTGTTAATCATCTAGGACTAGAAGGACTGACATGGGAAGAAGTGAGGGACAACCTCAATCATCAGTCGAGCCAGGAAGCATAATGTTTATTTTCTTAATCATGGTCTTTCTTCTTCAGTGGAATGCAAGAAGTCTACAGGCGAACGGGCAGGAGTTAAAGCATTTCATTAAAGAACTTTCTATTAAGCCTGATGTTATCTGTATATAGGAGACCTGGCTAAAACCATCTTTGGATTTTTTAATATATGGTTATTCGGCGATTAGATGGGACAGGGAGCATGGAGGAGGTGAAGGATGTGCTACATTTGTCAAACAAGACATCCCGTACAGGCTCACAGGGAAGGGTCATGAGCTGGAGTATGTAGCAGTGGAAGTCTGGGACAAAAAAGACCCTGTTGTAATTATTAATTAATTTCTATAACCCATGCAATAGATTAGATCTACAAAGTCTTCTCGGTGCTGAGGGTCAAGGGCAGCGCAGAATTGTTTGGTGTGGGGATTTAAATGCCCATAGTACAGTATGGGGAGGGACACATACAGATCCCAATAGTAGTGTTATTGAGGAACTGATGGATGAGAGAGAGCTTGTGTGTATGAATGATGAAGAGGAACCAGGTGGAAAATTGTGAATGGAACAGAATCAGTACTGGACCTATCCAATGTTCTTGCAGGAATGAGCCAATGGACGATCAGAACGGACACTACCTTGGGGAGTGATCACTATCCTGTTTTCTGCTTGGTCGGGGTTAAGGCGCCAATAGTATCCAGGGAGGGTATCAAAAAATTGATTTTTCACAAAGCTGACTGGGAAAGGTTTCAGAACTTGTGTGAAGAGGCTGTGTGCTGCATTGATGAATCAAGCAGCATTGATCAAATAAGTAATCAATTAACTGAAGTAATGCTGGTGGCAGCTCAGTCCTCCATACCAATAAGCAAAAACAAACAGTGCAAAGTGTTAGTACCCTGGTGGACAGAAGAGTGTCAGCAGGCAATAAAGGAGCGGAAAGCCCAAAGATTACATAAAAGAACACTTACTATGCCAAATCTCATCCAGTACAAGAAGGCCCAGGCAATGGCCAGGAAAATAATAAAACATGCAAAAAGGGAAAACTGGAGAAATTTCTGTTCGAAGATAGGGAGAACTACTCCAGTAGGAGATGTTTGGGATGTTTAGGAGATGGTAAAGAGAATGGGAGGAGACAGGCGCGAATGGGATTACCCAGTCTTAGTCTCAGGGCAAGAGACCGCTGTTTCAGACATAGAAAAAGCTGAAATTATGGCCAGACATTTTTCTATGGTCCACAGCTCTGATAATTTATCAGATGTGGAAAAATTGAGGATTGGACAAACTAAGGCACAGTACCCCGAAGCATTAGAGAGGAAGAGCGTGACCACAGGCCACAGTTTGGACGCAGTTTTTACTATTGAGGAAATGATGAGGGCGCTAAAAAGCGCAAAATCAACAGCACCAGGTAAAGATCAGATATGATACCTAATGTTAAAGAACCTTGGTAAGCACTGGGGGAGTTGTTGTGTTTAATTAACAGAGTTTGGATTCAAGAAAAGTTTCCATGTGTTTGAAAGGAAGCCGTAATTGTGCCAATCAGGAAGCCCGGAAAGGACCCCTCTAAACCAGGCAGCTATAGGCCTATAACGTTAGCTTCTAACCTGTGCAAGTTGATAGAGCGCATGATAACAAGGCTGTCTTTTGAGTTAGAAAAACAAGGTGTTTTAGCGACTTATCAGAGCTGATTTAGGAAAGCAAGGAACACAACAGGTGCAGTGGTTAGACTTGAGAATGCTGTCAGGAAAGCTCAGGCAAATAAGGAATCTGTGTTGGCGGTGTTTTTTGACATTGAAAAGGCATATGACATGCTGTGGAGAGAGGGTCTTTTAATCAAGCTGCACAGGCTCAGGCCCTGATAGTTTGCTCCCCAGTAAATGCTTTGCAGGTGGAGATAGGAGAAATGCCTCTGGCTTTGAGGAGGATGAAAATGGCAGTGAACTATTGGGTTCATCTCAGTTGCCATGATGAGTCACACACCCTAGTAAGGAAATTCTGCTAGATTGCTGGGAGTATGGTAAAAGCCAGAGGGAGCACTTTGGTAAGGTGGGAAGCCAATTAGCTAAGGATGTTCAAGTGTTTGTCCTGCTATTGTGTTCCCCCCAGTACATCTCTGGTTACTTTTGTAACCGGACATTGACTGGTACCTGCTGGGCCTAAAGAGAGAGAGAAAATGGCGGCATTTCATTTCTGTGTTCAGCAAGAATATTCTGATTTCACCCACATATTCACTGATGGAGCAAAAAACCCAGAATCAGTGTGACAGGCTTTGGGGTGACTGTCCCTGCAAAGAATATTGGCATAAATAGGAAGACCTCAGATGCTTTGGCAGTGTACACTGTTGAGATGGTGGCACTGTTGGTTGCATTAAAATGGGCAGAGGTCGCAAAAGTGAAGCAGGTGCTGTTATGTTCTGATTCTGCGTCAGTTCTATCCAGTATTCAGTTATTTCGGTCAAAGACGAGACAAGATATAATGTATGACAATGTTATGACTGTGACTAGGTTGTGTCAGAGTGGAAGTCAAGTGCGATTCCTTTGGGTAC
Source organism: Rhinogobius similis (assembly GCA_019453435.1). Classification (NCBI taxonomy): domain Eukaryota; kingdom Metazoa; phylum Chordata; class Actinopteri; order Gobiiformes; family Gobiidae; genus Rhinogobius; species Rhinogobius similis. Next base: position 26,529,442 of record CM033635.1, read on the forward strand.
CAGCCCACGGATGCAGAGTGCGGGGGAGGCATAGGAGGGAAGAGATCATTTATTCGCGCCTCCGGATTGGACATTGTGCTTTAAACAAGAAACTGTATATGATAGGGAAGTATGGGACAGGGAGGTGTGATGTGTGTGAGGAGGAGGAGGAGGAGGAGGAGGAGGAGGAGGAGGAGACAGTGGAACATGTGCTACTGAGGTGTAGGGGCTATGATGTGGAAAGTGCCACTTTGAAGGAGGGGCTTAAGGAGCTGGGAGTTGGAGAGTTCACTATAAAGAGTGTTTTGGGTTGCAGTGGCAGAGCTCAAGTAGGAGCAGTTGTGGGATTCTTAAAAGACACGGGTGTTTATTACAAGTATAATTAGCAATATGTCTGTTTCAGAATTTTCTTTTTTTTTGTATATGTGTGTGTTAAAGCACAGTAATTATAAGCCTACAGTCTGACCCATACTCCGGAACAGTAGGTGGCGGTAATGCTCCTTTAGTTGGTTGCCAACCGCCGTAAAACAAGAAGAAGAAGAAGAAGAAGAGCGGGTATTGTAACGCCACAAGCCACAAGGTAAAGATCGATATGTGTGACGTAGTTCTTGTTGGCTGTGCGAAACGCGGCAATCTGTCATCCTGTTCTAGTTCATGTTGTTTTAAACTTTTTTAGAGATGGTAAGTATTGTTATGTTTGGCTATACTTGTATGCATGTTCGTAAAATTCACGTGTGAACAGTTTAACAACATGCAATTAGCGAATTTCCAACGAAGGTGCTTTTTTGTGATTCAAGCATGCTACATGCTAAGCTCTTGGTGCTAATGCTATCTGCTTAAAAGGCGCAGTTGCTCATTTGTGCTGAAAATTAATCAGACAAAGAAGCGATACCGACATCGACACTTTTCCCGCTGTCTTTCACAAGTTCAAAAATTTTACAATATTTTTGGATAATTTAATTATTTCAAGGAAGTATGTTGTATAATTATGGTGACAATTAGCAATCTGCGGATCTAAACTTCATAAGCTTTATTTGGGCAATCGGCCAAATGATTATAAATTTCACTTTATTTTTCTAGTTAATAGTTTAAGTTTAACAGAAACACAGTGATATCCTTCTTGACCCACTAAATAACCTCTAGTATTAGGTTTTATTGGTCTCGAGAGTTAGTGTCTAATAATCTACTGCTGAGAATGGAGTTTTTATTCAGACAAGAATTAGTTGCAAACCATGCAAGAAAAATATATATTATATATATTATATTTCTGTGTATTTGTAAATCACATGCTTGCTCACCTCCAATAGGGTTAATTAATTAATATTATATGCAAATAATTGTAAGTCTAAATCTGAATATAATCTCTGCTGGTGCACTAAATAGTGCTCTTTAAGTTCTGGAGACATATGTTGCCTTTTTTTTTCCCTTTGGAAGGATATCAACAAGCCCAGATGTAGCACCCAGACCTCTCCCTCCCTTCGGTTGTCAAATGGATACATTCTGCCTGAAGGCAAGCTCACTCCCAATGCCCTGTTTGTGGGTGGAATTGATATGAAGGTAAGGTATTGTTGTGGACTTCATGACTCCTTTGTCATTTACATTAATCAACTGTGAAGTTCTTATTCCCAACTGTAGTTTTAATATGTCTTATAGTTACTTATAAAAATTAAAACCATTCCTGTTTAAAAATGTGGTTCTGCACCAATTCCATTAGGAAAGTTTATATTTATGCACTGTGTTAATTCCAGAAAGTGGCATAATTGAGGAAGAAATGCATATTAATTCCACAGGGGCAATCTTGAAATTTGAATATGGTCAAATTGAATAAGTGATGATATGAAATCATTTATCTTCTGCAGGTGGATGAAAATGAAATGCGTGACTTTTTTGCACAGTTTGGGGCTGTTAAAGAAGTCAAAATAATCACATACAGAGGAGGGATCTGCAAAGGGTAAGTCCTCATGGAGCTTATGGAGAGTGTTTTATGTGGTTTGGATCTTCATTGTCTTGTGGCTCAGGTATGGCTTTGTGTACTTCAGTGAAGACGTCAACATTCAGTCAATCATTGATGTAAGTGAATGTCATCCAACATACTCTTTCTATGTGTTTTGTATAATTAAGAATGTTTTTTTCCCTCTGTTTACCATAGCAACAGATCAGTTTTAAAGGCCGTAAACTCAAGTTGGGCCCAGCCATCATGAAAGAACGAAGTGCCAGTATGTATTTTGTCAAATGGGTCATCTGCTTCAGCACCACCTTCCTCCTAATGCTCTGCTTCATCTCCAGGGTCTCTGCCTCCTCGCTTCTTTGGTCCAGCTCCATGGATGAATCCCACACAGTACTTCTACTGCTCATGCTGCTCACCCATGGGTGGGGGCCCTTCACCAGTCATCAGTGGAGGCAACCCTTACAGTCAGGTTAGATGTTATTGATGAACTCAAATGTGTGGACACACCCATTCCAGAGTACAGCAGGAATTGCTCCGAGACCATATATGTAAAATGATGGTTTAAACGCTGTCCAGAATGTGGCTGTCATGCACTTGTAGTGGAGTGTTGAATACATGTACTCAAGTAAAAGTACAATTACATAATTGAGTTTGTATTTAACAAATAAAAGGCCAGTCGTTTGCTAATCAAGTACAGGTAAAAAAAAAGATTAGTTGCAGGTGAAAGTTGGCAGTTTAAACAAATAGTTTAACAAAGACAGACTATTATCGGGGGGCATGAGTGTGTGCAGGACTTTCACAGCTCAAAGTAGCATATAAGTCAAGAGTTCTCAGACCAGTCCCACTGATTGAGAATGACTTTCAGATGGAAATCGAAATGTATTATTTTCTAAACAGTGTCCAGATGATGACCTTTTAAAACCTTTTCTAGAATGGAACATTCCCTGAGGGGGGTATTACACCGATTTTATTAAATAAAAAGTTTAAAGCAGAACTAAGTGGCTTTAGAAAACAGTCTGCATGTTCTTTTAGTCTAATCTGGACTACGCAGTGCGTAGGCTGCCCTCTGTGCCATAAGTAGAATCTATAAAACTTCCACTATAGGCACAGGACTTTGCTTTTGTAGGTTTAGAATGGAGCAGAGACAGATGAGACCGCTGTGCTTTGGGATAAGTAGGACTGTACTCAGTGATTTTAAATGTAACTAATTACAATTACAGTAGTATAAGTACGCAAAAATATACAAAGAGGTACAATTACCCAAAGAAATCTACTCAGTTACAGTAATGTGAGTGTTTGTAATTAGTTACTTTCCATCCCTGGTGTTAACAATGACCCAGGCTCTGGGACCAAAAACTCTTTTATGTTGCTTAATTAGTGGTGGTGTGAAAACGCCTTTTAGTTTTGGAGATCTTAATGCTGATAATTTTGTGACTGGCCAGATGAGACAAAATGTACCCAGTTTTATTGTCTTAAATGTTTTGTCAAGTCTGTTGAGTTCCATTTACAGAACCTGGCGCATCCCTTATAGTGCTGTATTTTTCATGTGAGGTTTTGTCTGTTTTATCACAGCCCTACTACTCAAATTATGGAGGAGTCATGGTGCCCCCAATGCCTGTCAACTACACACAGAATCCTTATGCATACCAGGTACAGCATGCACACGATCAGGTAGTGAGATGAGGTTTTTGGTGAGTCTGACCACACCTCTCCCAAACTGCAGTACTCTCTACCTCACTGGACCCCTGACCAGAGGACTCGACCTGTCAGCCAGGTGAATAATAATAATAGACATGGTTTTGTATGTCTACTACAGTGGTACCCAAAGTGGGGTTGGGACACCCTGGGGGGTCATAAGGCTTGAGCTGGGGGTCGCGAGATGATTTCAAGATATAATCTTGATAAATATTACACTGTGTTAGCTCTATTTTCTAAAATAGTTTAACTTGATTTAACATACTTTGAAACTTAAAATCAATACTGTTATTTTTTATTTCGCATAGGGGGTCTTGAGTTGGATCCATGGGTATTTTGGGGGACCCAGCCAGAGTTTAGGAATCCCTGGTTTACTGTATAGGCATGTAAATCACAATTTCTGCCACATTAACATATATTATTGAATTGCGATGTCAAGATTATTCGTGATTATTCAGGACACAATATACTTGTATGACCTATATACTACTGTGATCCTGTTAGAAGCAAAGTAAAGTTATTTCAATTCAATCTATAATGAAACTGAATGTAAAAGTGTTCTGGTTCTGGTTGTTTATGTCACATTAACTTTAATTTATCATTCAGAAGGTTTGATTTCATGAAAGTGCTTACATACTATTATAGTATGTGCTCTATTAAACAATTTGAATAAGGGAGTATTTTATTGGTTTGGTCATGATTGTGAATAATTGTTTAATTGGGATGTTTCTTCTCACATTCATAAAAATAATATACAATAATATAACAATTACCTTTTTATATTGCGACATCTAAATACAATGACAATATTAAACTGCAACTTGCAATTTTAAAATGCATGGAATTGAAGTCCTTGTACAGCTCCTCCAAGCCAGTTCAGACACAAAAAGTTCAATATTACATATTCAAGTGTGATATCACAATATTTATGTTCGACATATAAGGTTTATTTTATATATTGATCCATATTAATATTGATATATCAATTAATTGTTACACCCATGCTGCCCGTATTTCATCTCCCCAATGTGTCATACAACAGTTGTATGATTCAGTGTTTTAACTTAATATTCGTTGTTTACAATAGACGTCCACCAGAGGGTGGTGTCTCCCCTTGTGGAGAAATGTTAGGCAATTTCTATCACATCACAAAATGTAATTTTATGGATTAATTTTTAACATGTAACCACAGCTGTTACATGTCATTACACAAGGGTAGTCTTATCAGTGCAGCAGTGTGAGCTCTGCAGGAGCATCACTACAAAAGAAAAAACGCAAGTGAATGGTTTTAAAGTCCAAAAGTACATTTAATTCTTAAGGTCAAACTACAATAGAATAAATTACTTTATAAATATGGTTACAGTACCTTTTTAAATGCTCAGATTAGATCAGATATACACCTTCTGCTGGCAACAGTGGGACCGGGGAGGGTGCCTTTTTAGAGACTCTTTCTAACAAAAGACGTGATGGCAAGGACTAATGTAGGCTTGTCCAAACAAATTTTTAGTAGTAGTTTTTGCAAAAAATTAAATGTTTCAACATTTCTACATTTTGGTGCAAGACAGATCTGATATTAAGGCATTGAGAATGTGAATTTAGGTGTGGTGGCACTTAAAACATCAGATACTTTTTTGAACGTTTGACGATTGATTTGTGACCTTCCGCTTGCCTATATTTCAATATGCGGCCCTCGATGGAAAACAAGTCTTCTTCAGTGAAGACTGGACTAATATAAGCTTGCAAAACATACTAGAATGTAATAATCGATAAACTAATTTCTGGATGATGCTCAGAAAAATGTAATTCTGTCAAAAAGACACAGGGAACCTATACATTTAGCATTTTTAAAAATCAAAAACCTATTTTGTCTGCTTTGGATGCCCTCAAGTGGCGTCATTTTGGTGTTCTGTAAAATTCTGTAAAATCTCATATTCACAAGCCTTTGTCAATTTAAACAACTAATCACTTACACTAACCTTAAAGAGTAGTCTTAAATTAAACAAAATACTTCCAGGGCTCCGATGATGCATTCAAAAGTTGACTCAAGTAAAATCCACCTCTGTAAGAATATAGCAGCTGTTTTTCTCTTGTATCTGAAGAAGGACAAGTAACCTTTTCCTGTCCAAACCAAAATATATGATATCACAAAGGGTATTGAGTGACAGAGAATACTGAGCTAATATGTCTTTTGAATTGTGCCACCAGTATCAATTGTTTCAAGATTATATTGAGTATCCTTGCACCCCTAACATGTAACTGTTGTATAACATCTTTATTACCCAGAAAATAGTGATATTTTTCAGATTTTAGGAGTAGGATGTTGAGGTTGCTAACATAAACACAGGTAAAATAGTGGTAAGAGAAAAAGGTTGGAAACCGCTGCTCTAAATAATCATATAATCAGTATATTGCATGCCTGAATAAAATTTAGGCTTAACTATTTAGGAATATACGATATGTTAAATGGAGAATACCACATGTCACATTTTCTGTGCTATCACAATAAATGTGCAAAATGTATGATATCATGTAAAAATCATGTTAAAATGTTTTGTAAACATAGAATAATTGTGTAATTTATTATGGCAAGTAATTTCCTTCAGAACGTTCTGGTAAAATACATTTTATTAAACATATATATTTTTATATATCACACACATACACGGCCATTATCAGAATATTGTTCTATGCATTATATACAAACACAAAATACTAAACATTTTTACAAAACTATGTTTGATTTTCTAAAATGTGCCCTGTTTGCCTGTATTTAAATAATCACCCTCAAATGAATGACTCCATGAATGATGACACATTATTTTGCAGAGCTTTGTGGACTGTGGAGTTCAGACTATGCTGACTGTTTTGTAAAACTACTGACACTCCTCAGGTAAACAACTTTGTCTATTCTAAACTATGGTCCTGAGTATCTATTAGGGAGAATGTCCCCTTGATGCCATTTTGTTCTATTATTTTATATAATATCATGTGCCCTTTCATGTTATTGTAATATATTAAATTATAAGAAGAGGAAAAAATACAAGATGGGACACAATAGAAGACGGACACAGTTAACGTTCCAGTGCTTGGAGGACACTTTAGTCACTAAATCAGAACCAATAATACATAAAAAGTTAGTCACATAACTAGTTTATTTTTTTTGTCTTCTTTCGTTTCTCTTTAAGGCACAGAGTTGAACAGAAGAAATGACGCTGAAGTTTTAGAAAGATGGAAACAACCAAATGCTTGGTGTTCATTTCCTCACTCACAATAACTCCATGTCCACCTGAACAAGCCTTATTACAACCACTCTGCTTTTAACCCACTTGGAACATAGAGCCAGCCGCCTCACCATGCCACTGCTATGGGCCCACCAGATCTAACTATCCCTAAAAATAATTTTTAATCCTACACCTTTCTCATATTTATACATTTATTTTAATAATTTATTTTGGAGTTTTAAATGTTATTTGGTTGTGGCTCTTTTATTGTCTTGTCTACTAAGGTTCTCTGCTTACACCCAGAGTAACAACGCAATCTGCTTATTTCTGTGCTGATGCAAATAGTACAACATTGCCAGTTCATTTCAGTGCCTCTGATGAAGACTTTTTAAAAGTCATTACATTACATCATGAGGGGAAAATGGTCACCATTGCATTCAATTTGGACACTAATATGATACAGGTTGTCAGACGTTAATGTTGTCCAAGTGATGTCTGTATTGGTCACCATATCTAAGTGGTAAGTGCCACATTTAATTAAAATGTTCTTCAGTTAAACATCAGCTGTTCTGTGGTAGTTTCTGGTATTCTAAGCATAATCACAACATCAAATCTCCCAATATCAATCAACTGGGACATGTAGTAGAACAATTTTAACTCAATTTTTGAAAATTAGGACACGAGTGTAACTGTGCAACATCAGTTCGAGGGGTTCATTCACACTGTTTTGGTGAGTTTATTTGGGGAAAGCAGCAGGATACATATGCTTTATATCCACTGGTTGTGGCACTTTAATGTATATTATTTATATACATTATTTTCCTTTATTTGATTTTTGTAAGTGGTTTGGACACTGGAGTTATAAAACTGCACTGTAATCTGGTGGGAAGTTTGTCATTTTTGAAAAAATTGTTACAAGTTTTACTGTTGACCGTTGCAGACTTCTGTTTCTGTATTTGTTTTGTTTGGAGAACCTGGGGACTGCACTTTTGTTTTGTTCTGGTGTATTTGCAGTGTTCTTTATTTTTGGGGGGGTTTCAATAATTTGTCAAAATAAAATGTGAGTATGTAATCATATTAATCGGATTTTTTTTTGCATATTGTAAATATATGTGTCTTATGTCATGTTTACAGTTACTACCTTATGAAGTTTCCTGCCATGTCTCCAGCTATTGGTTGCAGTGTTGCGGTTTGGTGGTATTGCCAGTCTTCCCTGGCAACAAGCCCATCATCTCTTTTTGTTTTTGTCACAGTCTAGTGGTGCCCCTCCCCAGGGGTCTCGTCCTGTCCGGGTGACCACCCTCTAAACCCCGCCCACCAACTCAGTCAGTCAGACCTTGGTGAATTATGAATGAGTCTGGATAGCTTCTTATGAAATATAAATTCTCCTGAGGAGATGCTGAAATGTAAACAGGCTTGATAAACTTGATAGGCACACGAGTATTGTCATGTGAATGGAATACATTCATCTGAAACTTAAATCATTTGAGCTTTAATCCACACAAGTATTATTTTTCCTTGTCACTTTTTAATTTATTGTTCTCCTTTTAATCCCTTTCCTATCCAAACCATCCCAATAAGACATATAGACCTATTAAAAGAACTAATACTAGGCATTTAGTCAGTGTATTATTGTTCAAAAATGCTTTGAAAAATTGCATAATTTGGCTCCCCTCTCCACCGATCTGACCTGTAACTTGGCCTGGAGGTGTCATTTGCTTGCAGTTAATACCATACTGTGAAACCTTCCAGGAAAAGCAATGTCCATGGAGAGCGAGTGGCGGGCCCTCCACCAGAAAAGTCTCATATAGTCCCCTTTAATTTATGTATTTGTACGATTTTTAAATCTCTGTCATCATACACAGAGCAGTGGCAGAGATTCTCCGGTCAACCATTTGTCAGTGTCCTCATCCTACGGTAAATTGCCTGCCCAATTCCTCTATGAATGGTTACATCGAATCTTTCTGATGCCTTGCTGATACTTAAGTATAGTCCACCTATGGCACCTTACTAAGGTTAGCAAAAATAAAGTTGCACAATTACTAATACGCGGCACTAAGGTTCATCGTGTGGAACTGACAAAAAATTAGACTTTGGCTCCGTTTTAATCTTGGTTTGGATTGTGAAAGACTGGATTAAATCATGGCACACCTCGTTTAGCCCTGTTTACTCCTAGTTCACTTAAAACATGTTTAGTCCTCACGTGATCCATACCCCTCTGCTTCTATGATGTGTCCGGCCATGAATGTAACGTTAAGCAACAGTGCGCAATTGACAACTGTATCTACGTCGTGTTTGGGGCCAACCCACGAGAGCAGAGAGTGATTGGACCGGGGTGGAGAGAGAATGCCCGTATGGTGTGCAGTCTTCTCTCTCCTCTGTCTCACACACTGCTGCTGAGCCGAGCTGACAGGGAACGGACTAACGCTGCCTAAATGGACCAGTCGTGCAGTATTATTGTTATTGAGACCACTTGTTTTCCTTTGCAGCTTTCTTAAACCGCCCCGGGAGAAGACTGACAATTACGCACGTCACCTTGAAGCAGTCCGTGATTCACTTCTGCGTAAATCTTCGCTGAGTCTTCTGCCCATCTATCGGTGAGTAACAAGTTATTGCTTTACATTTGCAAGATCCCGTATTGTATTGTCTTTTAATGTTAGATTTTTACAAAAACAAGTGGTAAACAACTTTTTAAAGTCGCTATCGCCATGTTTTGGGAGATTTGGAGATGAAAGATGAAAACGTGGTTGTGGTAAACGCGCCCGAGGTGACAGAGAACGTTATGAATTCAGCCCCCCGATTTGATTTGTGTGACACCGTGTGCCATTTAAATTCGTGGCCGAGCTAAATGAATAACCCCGCTGCCGGCTGTCACAGGTTGAAGTGAACTCAAGATATGCGTGACGGAGTAAATGTGCCGGGCGCAGATGGAAAAGACCGGGCGGAGGGGAGTGGGGGGCGCGCCTGGTTTTAGATGGATTGGACGCGTGGATCTGTGTGTGCGTGTGCGTGCGTCAGAGAGACTGATTTTCCGCGTGCGCATCCTGTCATGTATCATTTCCCGTTCACTAAAACTGCCACCGTTAACGGGCAGCACCAGCCAACCACGTGTTTGCATCAGCCCGAGCAGCGCCACTCTGTGATTGTAGAGGGCTTGTGGCTGAACTCATTGCGCGCAGAGAGAACCAGTAACATGTAATTTCAAGGTAGGCTGCACTCACAAATATGTAAAAGGCATCAATTAGTCACATCGCATCTTTGTGTGGCTGCTCCACGGCGCTCACAATCTATTTGGAAGCATATGAAAAAAGTGCTCATTAGCGCTGAGTGGCAACCGGTTTATCACAGCAGCTGGGGGAACAGTAGCTAATATCATGTAAATCATTACTTACACTTGCTCCAAATAGGGTTTCCAGTGATGGATCTAGGAGAGCCACTTGAGTGAATTAATGCCCGGGCCCTTTTGTTCACTATAACTGCACAAAGTAGACTCCTCGACAGACTCATTCATCACTGTCATAATTTGTTTTTATCCCACCCCAGCGGGCTCATTAAAACACTATTTGAGGTGACTACTTTGTTGCTTGGGGAAATTTGGGGCCTCCCTCTAGGCGCCTGACACGCTCTTGTAAGCTGTATCTGTCTAATGTGCCCCCTTTTTACATTTTTTTCTTGCATCCCTCCATCATCAGATAAACATAAAGACAGGGGAGGCCACGCCACTCCACAGGAATCAGTCTGTCACCTCTAATTTTCAGATTCGCTCATGTGCATAAAGATTATACAAGACATTAGCAAGCGCAGCATTTTTTATGGGCTCACCTTGTCTGCTATTAAAATGCGCACAAACACTTTGAAAATGTCTGGAAAAACAACAGCAGTAGACGCCAATGGTGAATAAGACGGTAAGTCAGCCCTGACACTTTTATTTGCCCAGTCGAAATCAGTTCAGTGCATCACAGTCCGCCAAGGCAATACCATCTCGTATTCTCTGGTGTTTTATAGCAGTTTGAGGTGTGGATAGTGCTAAAATCCATGGCTCTGTGGTAACTGCTCACTTAAAACCCCAGAATAGTGTCAATCTGTTTTCCCTGACCCTTTATAGGAGGAAAATCTACTGCACAAGGTAAAGTCACTAAAGTCTACTTATCGGAGGAGAGTTTCTGAATAATAATGTCCAGAGGGTTGTACTAATTACTTTGACCTCCTCACCTTTTAGCTGGAAATGCAAATGTGGCACATAATTTAAAAGTGAATAGTTCAATAATCTTACCTATACCCATAGTACTTAGTTATGTCCAGTATAAAAACCAGCATCTATTCATCAACTATTCAAACATTGGAGGAAAAAATATTAAAAATTGTGTTTTTCTCAGTAGAATTTGTTGCTGTTTTTTAATTTCAAATGCTTTGGGCTGCTGGATTGAGATAACAAATTTGCCAGTCTGCATAATTCTAAACAGATTTTTTCCTTCTTTTTTTAATAGGCTTGAATGTGAGATTTGCGACTGACGAGCTCAATTGTCTGTTGCAGTCCACAATCAACCCCCACTCGCTCTTTTCAAAAACCATTGAAAAACATGACCAATTTGCCTCTGTAATACAATTTACCTAATATAATATGTCAGACAACAAATGCTTTTTTTCTTTTGCTTTTTCTACCAATGTTTTGACAATATTTTTCCCCTCTTAATGCCTGCTTTCTAAAGATGATAACAGTAGTTGCAGTTGAGAGAAACAAGTCAGATTTTGTCTTAATTTACTTTAAAATAAAATATATAATATATATAAAATATAAGAAAGTGGCATCTTTTCTGTTTCGCCTGCAGTTTATCAAGGAGCTACAAAACCCTCCTAAATCACAGCTCAAGGGAACATTTGAAAGTGCTCATTTTGAAGGTTACTGTGTCTCCATTGTCCCTCAAATGCCAAATTAATACTGCACCTGCATTTTAATTTTCAAGTCGTGCTCAGGGGTTTGTTTGGTTAAAGTAATCAATCACAGAATTACACATTTAACAAATGAATGATGTAGTTCAAATACTGCTTAAATGTATTAGTTATAGAAAGACTCAATAATCTGGATTAGTGCCTTGCAAACTTTTGATCAGCCGTGTACCCGCTTCTTCCGGACACTTGAAAAATGTGTCTGTAATTAAAATGACCAATTTAGCAATGCAATTTTAAAATAGAATGAATTATTTTATTTCTCTTTTTGGATAGCATATTTGATAATAGAGTCATATATAATCCCGCAGTTTATAAGTAACAATCATGGGAAAAATGTCATTCCAAATCTGCCTGTATTAGCGACTGAAAGAGCTTTGTGTACATTTTTAGGGCAATTTGTGAAATATAACTGATTATTTATCATGGTAGTTTATTTTGTACGGTAGAATCTGTCTCACGGGGCTGCTGTATCTATATTGCCTTTTATAATTTTTTCACAAATATCTCAGACATTGTGTGACATTGTGGCAGCACGTCAATTTAGTTATTTGGAGATGAGGAAGTTATCAATGGAATTCAGTTTATGTTTTTACTGTTTTGATTTAAATAAGTGTTTCATAAGCAAATGTGCCCAAAACCTGAATGATCAACCCACTTTTACTGTAATTTTCACTGTCATTTATATATCCTAATATCGATACCATCAGCTTCATTTCCAATTTTCAATACGTAAATGGCATATATTGAATTGTACGGCGGATCAGCACAGTCTTTTGTTCTCCCTGGTATTCACAAGGCTGCAGAGGTGAGGGTTACCTGTGTCTCCCTGGTGCAGCTCTGGGTACGGCTCTCTCAGCACCACCCTGGCACAGCGTTCACGGATTACACTCCAGCTCAAATCCTCTGTCATTCCAAAAGTCTCTGTTACAAGAGATTGTCTAATGAGGCGCCCTCCGCTGCTCCCGTCTATCTTCTTACTCACACCATTCTCTCCCTGCACTCCTTTTATGTGTCATTCTTTCCGCCGCCTGTACCACTGCATTGATGTTTTGTGCTGTCAGGGACTTTTCTGTCTGTCTTTTGGTATGTAGGAAAGTCGTCGAAGTTAACATGCCTAATAAGTTATGAAAGGGGAAGGGCCTTTTGTCTGAATTAATTCTGCTACAATATCCACTTTTGAGTTAGTGTAGTGTCCACTTACGCTCAGATGTTTTGGTTTTTTCAGCCGATTAGAATTTCTGATATTTGTCTAGCTGTTGTGGTGGTTGATGTTAAAATCTGTATTTTAAAATCCGTAGCAAGGCTGACTTAACTGCAATAAAATTCAACAATTCACTTTTGGTATCTAAGAACTGGAAATAACAGACTGTCAAAGACTGTGAAGCATTATAAGGGAATAGACATTTACATTTTTGTAACCTTTGTATTAGTAACATTGTTGGTGATGAGGTTAAGATTATTAAGATACACTTTATTGTCCCTGTGGAGAAATTTGTGTTCTGCATTTGACCCATCCTTCAATGTTGCTGGGGCAACCTTACAGGAGCAGGAGTGGGCGTCAGAGTACAACACACAGGGATCTTGAACTAGGCTTGGTCAGAGCCTTAGCTGGAGGATTTGACCTATTGTGCATGTTTTGGTTGAAGGGGGAACTGGAGCTCCAGGAGGAAACTCACCCAAACATAGGGAGAAACATGCTGTGAGGTGAGAGTGCTAGCCACTGTGGAAAGTACTTAAAGTTTGAGTGCTAATAGTGAAGTTGCTTTATTGAGATTGAGTATTTGCTAGTTAATGTACAAATGAAAAATAAGTTTGCATGAATAATGCTACAAAAGATCAATCAAGATACTTGATCGGAAAGCTCCGACTTTTCACATGTGCTCTTCTAGAGAAATCTGAAAAACACGTCTAGCATATAATAAGGTACTAAATGAGTGTACCCCATCACCTCTGGGGGAATACATAAAAAAGGTAAAGGGGGATTGTGAAGTGCTCTTTAGGAACGTGATCTCTGTGAAGAGCTGCATGAGCTGAAACCAATGTGCCAATGACAGTCAGACACAGCACAACCTTTGCTTCATTTTAGAAGTGGCTTATGAGTAATCAAAGATGTGACCACTAGATAGACGTTTATACATTTTTTCCTCTCTGTATCAGTTTGTGTGAGTGAACGGGTGTGTAAGTTCTAGTCGTGAGCACAATCATAGGTACTTTAACTAAAAGCACTTAAGTATCATTTACATGTACCTTTCATGTGATTGTAAACTGCATGGTCTGTACTCTTTGTCTTGTCTGCTTTTATCTCCAGCCCCATGGGGGCTGACTATGAGTGGAAACTAGCTTTGAGATAAATCCGTATTTATAGCACTAGCTATTCATTTAATACATGCTGACCCATTCAAATAAATAAAGAAAAGTTAAACTAAAATATTGCTTTGTTTTTATTATA